>PVKA01039113.1:0-19720 GCA_004027165.1 Ctenomys sociabilis
TTTTTTTTGTCTTTTTGAGACAGGGTCTCACTATGCAGTTCAGGCTGGCCTTAAGCTCACTTTGTAGCTCAGGCTGGTCTCGAACTCACAACAATCCTCCTGCCTCAGCCTCCCGATTGCTGGGATTACAGGCCTGCGCCACCAATTTGTCTTGTTTTTGAGACAGGGTCTCACTGTGCAGTTCAGGCTGGCCTCAAACTCACTTCGTAGCTCAGGCTGGTCTCGAACTCACAACAATCCTCCTGCCTCTAATTATATGAATGTATATAAAAAGAAAGGAGCAATTAATGCTTACAATTTTTGTTTTTACTGATTTTTCCTCTCT
The DNA here is from genome assembly GCA_004027165.1 of Ctenomys sociabilis. Lineage (NCBI taxonomy): Eukaryota > Metazoa > Chordata > Mammalia > Rodentia > Ctenomyidae > Ctenomys > Ctenomys sociabilis. Next base: position 326 of record PVKA01039113.1, read on the forward strand.
TGAATTTCTTATAACTTCTTATTTTTTTTTTAAAACAAAACTTATATGTTTATATCTGTTAATCTGAAAAACTAATTTGCACATAGCATCATGTAATACAGCAACTATTGTTGGATACCTATTACTTTGTTTAGTGAAATCTTGTACCATGTATAATGTTATTTTCTTCTATCAGTATTTTGTATTCTTTAAAAATAATAAGTACAAAAAAAAACAAAAAACAAAAAAAAAACCCAAAACTGAAGAGGCAGTGGGAAGGCGCTGCTGTGGCCCTGGAGGATGCACCCTATCCCGGGATCAGCCAGTCCCCCTTCCCTCCGTGGTCAGTGGGTCCAGACCGTGAGTCATCTGCATGCTTTTCTTTCTGGTTTTTTTTTTTTTTTTTTTTTTTTTTTTTCTTTTGCGTAACCAGGGATTGAACTCAGACCCTTACGCTTGCCAGGAAAGCGCTTATTCTACTAAGCCATCTCCCGGGCCCCATCTGCGTTTTTTTTGAGCGTCCTTGGCCCAAGCGGAAAGGCAGACAGGGAGGGTAACACTCAGAAGGAGGGGCAGTAACAGTCCCCCAGCCTCAGCCAATGACCTAGGGGCGGACTCTCGAGGGAGGTAGGGGGAGATGGTAGGCCGGGGCTGGAGAAGGAATCCTGCTCTGTTAGCACCCCAGGCTGGAGGGGAAGGGGAGGGGGCGAGACCCGCCCGGGTACACCTGCACCCGGCCAAGGCAGCTGCTGCCTCGTGACCACCTGGGCCGGCCGAGAACTTCGCAGCCGGAGCAGCCCACCGTTTCCAGCTCGCTGCGGAAGCAGGGTTGGGGCTTCCTGCTCACAAGGGTGGGGTGGCCACGGCAGTGCCCCAACTCCTTTCTGAGGACGACGCCTGGTGTCTCTCAGCCTGCGTCCCTCCCAGCCTGCATCGAGATAGGGCTCACCTATCTCGTCTCCATGCCCCATGCGCGCCAACGCATACAGCAACTCCGGGGACAGCAGCCCAGGGACGCCTTTCAGTACGACCATGGCTGCATTCTGAGCAGGACCTTTGGGAAGGAGGGGCAGGGGCGGGACAAACAGGAGGGCGGAGCCATTGCTCCAAGTTATGGAGGAAGAGGGTCAGTGCATGAAAAAAATTAGATGAATAGATTTTTCTTTTTTTTTTTGTATTTTAGGGAAGGGTTTACAGGGTGTTCAGCTTCTCACTATTAGATCAGACTCGTAGTGAGCCGCCTCCCAAGAGCTGGGATTACAGGTTCGCACCACCACGCCCAGTCTAGATTGCCATTTCGGGGGGGGGGGGCTCAGCAGGCTCAGGAATCGAATCCCTTGCAGGCACATTTATTTATTTATTTATTTATTTATTTATTTATTTATTTATTTATTTATTTATTTATTTATTTATTTATTTATTTATTTATTTATTTATTTATTTATTTATTTAGCTGATGCACTTGTCAGGGAAGTGCTTATTTCACTGAGCCATCTCCCCAGCCCCTTGCAGGCACTTTAATCCACTGAGCTATTTGACCAGCCCTGATTTTTCTTAATTTTAAGGTTTCCTCTTGGAAATCTTAAAACCTCTTGCCTTTGTTTATTCCAGACTCAGAGGCTAATTGTTTCCTGTAGCAGGGCATGTTCAGCTTTAGCAATGAGCATATCCAGCTCTGGTGCTCCCAAAGAAGGCCCAGCCTTTCCGGTTCCCTGGCTAGGGGAGAGCCAGTCCACTCTGTTGGGCCCAGATCAAATTCTTTTTGTACTTGCTTCTGTAAATAAGCATGTGCCAAACAGTCCAAAATCCAGAGGTCACCTGTCTGCCATGTGAAGGGATACTGCCTGAGAAGTCAGGATTGGCTGACTTACTTCAAGTGAGTTAACAAAACCCATCACTTTCTCTGCCTTCCCACCAGAGGTCACAGGGCCTGGGAGCCCATGTTCTATAAATGAGCATGTGCTCTGAGGTGCAGAGCCATAGCCTGCAAAGGGCAGTTCAGTTCTTAGTCCATCCTTGCTTTGTCCATCTCAGGTCCTCCAGGTCAAGGACTGTCACACTCCTTGTCTATGTCAGCTCAAGGCCATGACCACAATCTGGATTAACAGCCTGCACCAAGCCTTAGAGACAGGTGGAAGAGACACATATAAATGGCACACTGGTGTGGTCTGTGCTAGGATGAGTGTTTCAACACAGGAGAATGTTGAAGCCCAGCTCCTGGGACAAGCCAAGCATTTTTTTTTTTTTTGGCTGAGGGACCAACATGGTCACCATGTGGTGGCTACACTGTGGTTCATTTTCTGGACTGTGTATTGGCTGTGTGGCAGCACCTGACACTGTTATAAAGAACCACTTTCCTAGGCCAACCTCAACCTCTTCCTTCATGCACAGCCCTGCCCCAGATGGGAGCTGACAAAGCCAAGTCCCCTCACAGGGTGTAGGTTGGGGGCTTGCAGTAGCCATAGCCCACAAAACTGGCACAGCACTGGTATCCACCTGTGGAAATTCAGACTTCTCAGCCTCAGTGATTCTAAGGCTGCCCTGAGGCTTGGGAGCCTCTGATCCAGGCAGGAAGCACCTCTTCACTTGTGAGACCCCCAGTCTGTACGATGAGGGAGATCTCACAGGCTTCAAATTTGTGTCAACTTCCTCACCGATACTTGCTGAAGAACAGAAATTTCAAATTTAGGACTTGGTGTTCTGGGGATAATGTGGTGATAGTTTCTTATAACAAGTCATAGGGGAACTAGGTCTCCCTGAGCCCTCTGGGTGTCTCAGGCTGCACAGCAATCCAAGGACATGGGCAGCCCTCCTAGAAGCCAAAGCCACCAAAATATCCACAGTAGGGACATATCCCTTCAGATGGCTTTTGTACAACTTCTGTATTGTGCTTTAAACCTCACATAGTAAATGACATCAAGATTGAGAATGACAATTACTGTCTTTTGTTTCTAATGTGGCATTTTCTATCTTGACTTTCTGCTTCAGTTACCACTAGATGCAATGGGGAATAAAGATTCCAGGACATCCCTTAGGTTTTTGGTTTTACTCTTTTAAGATTTTTTTCCCCCTAGTAGATTAGATACTGAGCTACAGTCCCAGCATCTCACCTTTAAAAAAGACAAAGATAAAAAATTGTTACAGGATCATGCTGAGTCATGTGGGTTGGGTGCAAGCTTGTGATCTTCCTGTCTCAGACTCTTATTAGAGTGCCAACATTACAGGGTATGTCACCATGCCTACCTGAGAATATGTATTTTAAGCAAATACTCCAGCTTTCAATTAAAGCGTCCCCCCTCACTGACCTTAGAGACCTCTCTTGTCTCACCTTGGAGAAAGGCCCTGTCGTCCTACTAGGGTGAGTGGGCAGTCATGCACTCAGGTGAGCCCTGTAGATAGTTCTGGAGGCTGCAAATATGTTCATCTGTAATGCTGGGCTGTCCATTACGGTTCTGAGAAACCAGATTCTATAATCTCAAGCGCCTCTCCAGGCATGGTGGTGCTCACATGTAGTCCCAGCTACACAAGAGTCAGAAGCAGGAGAATCACTTGATTCTAAGAGTTTGAGACCAGTCTGGGCAACACTCAAGTCAATGCCCATCACCACAGCAGTAGATATGCCACATTCATAGCATGTCAGTGTTATAAGAATGCAAGTAGGAAGATTTATTCAGCAGTCAAAAGTAGTGAAATTCTGACACATATGACAGGGACAAAGCCAGAAGACAGTGTTGTAGCTTGTGCTGTAGCCATACCTGACTGGGTAGCTTATGTTTACTTCTCATAGTTCAGTCTGGAAACTTAAATCAAGGCAGATGCATGGTCTGCTGAGGATCAACTTCTTAGTTCATACATGACACCTTACTACAGCTGTATGCTGGGAAAGGGGCTGAATGCACACTAACCCTATTTGTGAGATTCCAACTCCTAACACCATCACCTGGGGGGTTAGGATTTCAACAGAGATGGAGCAGGGCACAAATGTCTACTTCGTTGCACTGTACTAAGTGAAGTAACCCAGACAGAAAAAGGAAAATAACTGACATTGTGGCCCTGTTTGCATGAGACATCCAGAAGTCCCATCAGTAGAAACACAGCATGGTGGGTGCCAGGGACCTTGAGTCAGTGTTTCATGGGAACAGTTTCAACTTAGAAAGATGAAGTTCTGTAGATGGGGTGTGATGGTTACACACATTGCATGCATTCAATACACTGAACTGCATGATTAGACCTTAGATGGTGAAAGTAGTGGAGTCTGCAGGATGCTGTGTAGTCACAATTAAGAAGCTACTAGAATGAGAACAAAGAAGCACAAGGTGTGGCAGCACATGCTGTGAGCACTGCATGTGAGAGACTGGGTGGGGGATCACCTTGAGTCTAAGGCCAGCCTGGGCTGCATAGTATAAGTTCAGGGTCTTCCTGGACTACACAGCCAACCAACTAAATGCAAAAACCAACCCAAAGCAAAAAGAATGAAGAGTAAGAACTCATGTGACACAGTAAGATGAGAGGAGACTTGCAGGTAGAGGACTGTGCATGAGTGAGCACAGCACCCATGTATGACACAAAGCACCACACCCCGCACAGATGCATTTTCAAGGCAAAGAAAGCCTTGAAAGGATGCAAGCCCAGCTATCCACAGAGGTTAATAATCCTGGGGACCTGACATGGGCATAGCCTGAACTATACCTATGGGTATAGACCCTGAACTTGTGGACCTATTTTATTTGAATGCTATCACACACACACACAAAACCTAACCAATATGTAGGATATTTGCCCTTTAAAAGTAAAGCACACTTGAAGTAGTTACTTTAATCAGCATTTTTCTGTTCAAATCAATAGACAGGAACATCTTTCCCTGAGCAGCCACATACTCCATGACGAGGCGGGCAGGCACCTCAGTCCATTTGGACTTGATCTTGGCACAACAGGGCAATCTTGCATCTCAGCTCCTGATGTGAAGTAAAAAATTCAACACCCTGAAAGCTCCTGTGCAGAACTTTTGATTTCAAAGAATATGTTCAGATCAGAAAGCAATGCGCGTAACTCTCCTGATGGCCATTGAAGGCCAGCTGGTCAGCAGAGCTCTAGCTCAGACCACGGTCCCACGGCCATCAGCAAGCAACCCCAGCTCACTTACACTACCCTTTAAAAGGAGATGATTTATTTGCTTCTAAACTGACAAGCTGCTTTTTCCTCTCAGTAGAGGACCCAGGTCCTGGTGTGAGGCATGGGTTCTCAGTGGTCTTGGAAGTTGGCCTTCCTTTTCTCCACAAACGCAGCCATCCCTTCTCTCCGGTCATTCTGGGAGGAAAAGGGAGAAAGAAGAGGTAAGGTTTGCATCTTCCCACCGAGCTCCCGCCTGCCCATCTTGGGGTCACTCTGCTCATTCTCTCAGGCAGCTCTCCTTGCTCACATGTTCAGGGCAGGGAATTCCATAGCAGAACCATGTACGGCCTTGGAAGAATCTTGCCTATGGCAATCTTGGACCCGGGAGTGGAAGTTTTATACCCTCTTCCCAGATGATGTCACTCAGAAACCACTACATGAATGTCAGTAAACTCCCACGTAAAGAAAGCCTCAGAGGTACATTCTGGACCACCCTCTTCAACTGGATCTAACGTGGTGCAGGTCAGGCATCATCCTCAAGGAATGGAAGGGATCAGAGCTCTGCCCTGCACTGGTCCTCTTCCTTCATGGCCACATGCACGTATATGTACACCCAAGTGCACACATCTTCACTTCTTAAAAAGTCAAAAGCATTTTAATCTTTCTTTTATAAAATGCCTACACATTACTCATAACAAAAGAAGTGACTTCTAATGTCAATTGGGAAATCATTTCCTTTAACAAATTCCTCCCACCAGTGGCACATGTGTGACTCTCCATCAAGCAGCTTGTACTGCTGGGTCTAGAAGGGGGACAGCCATACACAGGACAGTCACATGTGTACCACCACCAGTAGTGAAAGTTGCATGGCAGCAGAACACACAAATGTGTTATTGGCACAAATTTTACAACATACTGCTATAAAGAGCTTACTATTAGAGTACTTTTGAGTCACATTCTACGTATTTGGTAGAGGGTCTCACTACGCAGCTCGGACTCATAGTGATCCTTATTTTCAGCTTCCCCAGCACTGGGATTACAGGTGTGAGCCACATGCCTGGACTTGGTTGCCAGATCAGCGCACCTGGGGTGGGGCTAGCACAGCATGTTAGTGCTGGGGAGCCAACCCCAGTCCCTGTGCCTGCCTAAGTAGGTGCTTAGTCTGCCGAGCTATCTCACTGGCCCTTGAGACACATTCTAAATAAGTGGAATAAGTTAGGGAAAATAATCTCCGTCTGTCCATCTGTCTGTCTGTCTGCCTGCCTGCCTCCCTCTCTTTTTTTGAGATAGATCTCACTGTTGCCCAGGCTGATATTGGACTCCTAGATTCAAGTTGTCCTCCTGATTCAGCCCCCTAAGTGCTGGGAATATAGGTGCATGTCACTGCAATTGGCTTTGAATTACATTTTAAAGGAGCTTTAAAAAAAATTATAAGTACACGTTTGCAGTTATAATGATTGCATTCATTGTGGAGGATAGGTAAATGTACACATCTTAATTCTTTACATCCCTCCCCCACTCCTCCTCCTCCTCCCTGTATCTCAAGTCCTCTTCCCATGTGCCAAAGATTTATATTCCTGTTTCCTATTATATTGTAGCCTTTATTCTGCTTATTTACCTATTTAGTCATAGTTTGGGTTTCTCATACAAGAGGGACCATATATTCAAGTTTGGGGGTCTGACTTATTTCACGGAACACTATGATCTCAAGTGCATCCATTGAGGAGTTGCTGCTTAAAGTGCAACTCACTTTTAAGTAAAAACGTGTGTGTGTGTGTGTGTGTGTGTGTGTGTGAAAACTAAAAGTTTGGACCAAAAAGAAATGGCATTTAATGATAAAATGTAAAGAACATTCCCAGCAACCCGGTAAATAGAACACGCTCAATTCTCAGCAGAACGTTGTTTACTCACGGTGGCAAAGGTTGAATAGAAGAGTTTCTTCTCCAATTTATTTCCTTCTGTTAATGTCATTTCAAAAGCTGAAAAAGAAATCCTGCAGTCATGGACAACCATGGTGGCTGGTGGGAACAAGACCCTTTCCTATGCAGTGATGGGACATTCTTTGCCCACCCACATAATGTCACACATATGTGCTGGGACGCCAGCCCTGCTTAGGCCTTCACTCTGACCCAGTTGGCCTTGTTTTCCCAGTGGATGTCCAGCTGAGGTGGCTGCTAGAACAAACTGCTCTCCCAGAGCTCCTGTATTCCCATCTGCAGCCCAGGTCCCCAGAGAAAGGATAGACGAAATGGCTGAAACACACATCAAAATGTGGCCGGTTGTAAGGATCTGAGGTGGGCAACGGAATTAAAGGCTCAGACAACTAATTAAGGATTAAATCAGAGAAAGATGATGGCCAGGCACCAGGAAATACCTTTCTTTTCACATTTTTTTTTGGGTGAGGGACAGCTCAGCCCACCCTGAGGGTGGGGCTAGTGTAGCATGTGGGGCCTATGGTGCCAGGGATTGAACCATGGTCCCCTATACCTGCCTAAGCTCACCTAAGCAGGCACTTTAGACTGCTATCTCACTGGCCCTACCCTTCTTTTCAGTGCAGGACACAGGCACATGCTGTACTGACATCTTGAGGGAGGGGCCTCTCCGGGTGGAGATGAGCATCGGGGTGCAATCTATTGTGACCCTGCTGAAACCCTGGGCAGCTACCCGGTGGGTGCCATGACACAGCTGGCTCCTTCAACACTGGTGCTTCTTACCAGGACCAACAGGAACCCCAGAAAGCCAGCACCCTCAGGTCCAGAGAGGCTGTGTGGCTTTTCTAGACTGCCCCAGGCACTGAACAGGAGCAGTTTCATTTCAAATGCTGAGGTAAATTGCTATATAGGAGGCAGGTCAGAACAGTTTCACTTTCATTTTTGTTTTTTAAACCTGGAGACTTATTTATTTTTTAAATCAATTCTGTCTTTTCCTTTTTTTTGTATTTTAGGGAAGGGTCTACAGGGTGATCAGGGTCTCACTACTAGATCATACTCAGTGATCTGTTTGCAGCCCTCCCAAGAGCTGGGATTACAGCACCCCCAGTCTCAATTGCGGTCTCAGCAGGCCTGGAGATTGAATCCCTGGCCCCTGCGCCTGTTTGTAGGTGCTTTAATCTGCTATTTGGCTGGCCCTTAAATCATTTCTTCTTTTTTCTTTTCTTTTCTTTCTTCCTCTCTTTCCTTCCTTCTTTCTCTCTCTTTCTTTCTTTGGTACAGGGTCTTGCTATGCAGTTTAGACTCATAATAAGTCTCTTTTCTCAACCTCCCCAGCACTGGGATTACAGACATGTGCCACAATACCTGGTGGCTGGCACAGCATGTGGTACTGGGGCTTGAACTTAGGTCTGTGCACATGTCAGGTAGGCGCTTAGACCACTGAGCTATCTCCTCAGCCCTGTTTTCTTTTACGAAGCTTTAGCAATGCAGAGTGTGTTGTCCAGTGGGGCCTGGAACACAGAGCATACTCCCACACTCACACAGATGCTCTTAGTCTGTGTGGCCTTAGTCCCCAGGCTGTAGAACATTTGTAGCATGGGTTATGGAAAGGAATCCTTTGACTCAGGTCCCAAGAGCCAGAGACAAGCCTGACACCTTGGACTTTCTTCTTGGCCTCTTCTAGTTTTGCCTGGGGCTATGTCACTATTATCACCTAGGCAGCTCACTTTTTGGCCCCAGTACCACATGCTGTGATGGCCACTGAAACCAGGCATTGCACATGCCTGTAATTCCAATGCTGGGAGGCTGACAGAGGAGACTTACGCATCTAAGCTGCATAGCAAGACACTACAAAGGGAAACTCAGAACACCTGGACCAAATTGTGAACACCTATAAAGCAGAAGTCTACCAGTAAATCACAATCCTGAGAATCCTACCATTTCCACCTTGGACAGATTAAGTTACAGTTATTCAGTGCCTTCAGTTCTGTCAGTCCTAGGAATCCTCCTCAATTTGCTTTCTTTGCAGACTCCTACCTGCATTCACAGATTCTTTGGCCATGGATGTTATAATTTTGGAATTGCTGGCAATTTTTTCTGCACACTGAATGGCTTCTTCAAGCAATTTTTCAACAGGAAAAACCTTGCTTACAAGACCTAAAATGTGAAAAAAGTTATAAAACATGAAGAAACAGAACACCAGTTTCACTCATCATGGAGACCTAGTGACCACCTAGAAGCTGAGAGCTCTGACCAAGAGGCAGCTTGCAGGGAGGGTGTGTGTGGCCTGGGCTCTCAGCAGCCAGAGTCACTATGCTCTCAGCTATGCAGGTCAGTATCTCCATGACACCAAACAGCATAGGCAGGAAGACAGAGACCATGGTGACCAACAGGGCAGGGCAAGTGTTAGGCTACAAGGGTCTGGAGATACCCACTGCCCATGTTCGACTATTGGAAATGATATATTACACACACACACACACACACACACACACACACACACACACACATTTGGTTTTTTTTTTTTTAATTTATTTAGTACAGGGTCGATAGGGTCTGACTACACAGATTGGACTTGTAGTGATCCTCCTGTTTTCAGTCTTCCAAGTGCTAGAATTAAGGCGCATGCCACTATGCCCAGTCTCAGGGGCAGGCATGTTGTGCTGGTGATAGAACCTTGGTCCCTATGCCTGCCTAAGTAGGTTCTCTGGTCCGCTGACCTATCTGGTGGCCCTAAAATATATCTATTTACTTCTGCTGTTTTTACAGGGTCTCACTATGCATTTCAGACTCTTAGTGATCCTCCTGCCTCAGCCTTCCCAACAGTGGAATTTCAGACCTGTTCCACCATGCCCAGTTTCGAGGTATGCTGCACTAGAGATCAAACTTGGGGCCTACGCTTGCCAGGCAGGTGCTTATGCCACCAAGCTATCGCCCCAGCCATATCTTGCACTATAATTCTTTAACTTGAACAATGTTGTCACTCTCTTGTGTGTTAAATATTTCAAAATTTAACACCAAGGATAGTCAGCTCCCTGGATCCCTAAGACCCCAAAGACCTGGTACTGATTATCCACAAGATACCTGATGCAGCTTGAGTCTCCAACCAGCTCCCAAGGACAGATCGGCCTACCTGCTTGCTTGGCTTCCTGGGCCGAGATGCGGTCACCAGTGAGGACCATCTCCATTGCTAGTGACTTTCCAACTGCTCGGGTGAGTCTCTGGGTGCCCCCTGAACCTGCAAGGAAAGGGCTGCTGGTCAGCTGGTTCTGTGGCAAGTGGGGTCAAGAAGAAATCAGAAAAAAAAAAAAAAAAAGAAACCAGAGGGCTGGAGATGTGGTCAGTGGTAGAATAGCTGGTCTAGCCCTAGCATGCACCAAGCCCTGAGTGGTTCTATTCCTAGGAGAGAAAGACAGGCAGGAAGACAGAGAAAGAGAAACATACACACGAGAGAGAGAGAGAGAGAGAGAGAGTGAGAGAGAGAGAGAGAGAGAGAGAATGGACAGATAGGAAAGGAAGGAAGGAAGGAAGGAAGGAAGGAAGGAAGGAAGGAAGGAAGGAAGGAAGGAAGGAAGGAAGGGAGGGAAGGCACCAGAGGATCTGGGCATGGTTCAGTGATAAAGAGTACATTCTTAGCATGCCCAAAGCCCTGGGTTACATACAAGCACCAAAGGAAAGGAAAGAAAAAGAAAAAGGGAAGAAACTACAGATATACTGCTAGAAAATTCATACAGGCTAAAGAGACTGCCTAAGATAAGGACTTAGGGGCAGGCAGGCACCACTAATGTGACCAGCAGGTAGGACAACCAGAAGCAATTACAGACCTCAGGGGCAGGTCCCTTTTCCAGCTCAGGTGCCCTGCTCTCAGCATAGCACTACACAGCGGCTATAGGCCCTCTTTAGGCTATTCTGTGATCTCTACAGAAATGCCCACGTCCACCTAATGTCACAAGCTACCCTCACTCCAGGAGGGTGAGGCAGGAGGACTGCAAGTCAGAGACTTAATAAGATACTGTCTCAAGATAAAAATGCTGGGGGATGTGCAAAGGCCCAGGGTTCAATCCCTAGTAATGCAAAACAAACTAGCAGACAAACACTAACCTGGACAGCAGTAGAGGCCCCCAAGCATGGCCTCCTCTCCCTGGAGTGCCCAATCCCTCCTTGCAGGTCTACGAGACCCAGCAGGTCCATAGCATTGCTCTTTCCCCAGTCCTTAGGCTCCCCTCCCAGGAAGTACTAACCCCAGTGACATGGAGTGGATGGGGTGAAAGTGATGGGAAGCAGAGGTCTTGAAGCTAACCCAAGATCACTATTCTTTCTCCTAACCTGATGACCTACAGGGATCTGCCACAAGTACAGGTCAACAGCAGGAAAGAGCCACTGTAATTATAAACTAATGTTATCACCATGTGACACGACATAGGATTCAGCTGTAACCATTGGAGTCCAACATGGCCTGCTGCCCCTAGGTTCTTGCTCTGAGCTCTATTGCGTCCACTATCCCATGTGCCCATTTACAGAGGGAGCACTGGCCAGACACAAGGGGATACCTCCAGACCTCTGGTCAACTACAAGCTGTGGGTCCTGAGGCATAGGCTGGTCTTCAGAATCACCTGCAGAGTGCACACCAAGGTGCCACGTCCTTACCTGGAATGGTCCCCAGCAGGATTTCTGGCTGTCCAAATTGGGCTTTCTCACCAGCATAGATGATGTCGCACATCATGGCAAGCTCACAGCCCCCACCAAGCTGTAAAACAACATTGAGCAGCAGACAAGCTTTACTAGAGAAGCCTAGTCAGAACAAGCGCTGTCTGCATATTGGACAAAATTAATCTAGCACAAACTTAGGTAAGTGCTGGAATGTGTTAATTACATATGGTTGCTGCTGCTCACCAGGGGCAACAGACTTTTCTGCAAGAGGCCAGACACTAAACTATTTGGCTCTGCCACATGGCTCAACAACAGCCACAGGGGATGTGGACACAAATGGATGTGGCTGACTCTGGCTCACATGTGTGGCACTTCATTAAATAGCTGCCACCTACGCCAGGCATGGTGGTGCATGCCTATGATGCCAGCACTTTGGGAGGTTAAGCGTAGTCTTGGCAATTTAGTGAGATCCTGTCTCGAAAACATAAAGGGCTGGAGCTCAGAGAAAAAGCCCTAGGTTCAATCCGCAGTACTATAAACAATAACAGTAATAGCAACAGGAACAACACCACTACCACCACAAAGTCTTTCTGGTTAAAAAAAAGACCCTGGGGGATGGGAATATAGCTCAGTGGCACAGTGCCTACCTGGCAAGCTCAAGGTCCTGAGTTTGATTCCCAGGTCTAAAACAACAACAAGAACAAACAAACACACAAAAAAACCAAGTGGAACAACAGCATAACTTCTCTAGAGGCCAAACCAGTCCTGGCATTTCCAAACAGTCCAATTATGCAAGGACGTTGAACTCTCCAGTAGAACATGTGCTGTTTGCAGAGTAGTCAGGAAGCATTAAATCGATATAGAAATATCCATGAACCCATTTGGGGAGAACTAGCAGTTCAGTACCAAACAAAGAAGATGTCAAAGTTTCTTTCTTCTTACTTGGCAGAGACAGGATCATTGGCCTGGGAACCATATTTGATACCCTTCCAAGCAAACAGCTCTCTCTCTGTACACTTCATTCACATAAATCCAATTCTCTCAAACATCCCCTGTGCCGTAGCCCTGCAGACAGAGACCCCTGATGTTGACACTCACAGCATAACCATTGACAGCAGCGATGACTGGCTTCTTGACCAGCGTCAGCTGGTCCCAGTGACTCAAGAACTTGCGGGAGTAACAGTCCTGCATTGTCTGGTTCTGCATTTCCTTGATATCAGCTCCAGCTAGGAATGGAAATGAGATTCCAGTTACTAGCATACAGACCCCATATCCCTAAATCCATAGGCAGACCTAACTTAGGGGCCATAGGCAAGCCCTGCCACAAGGCCAGTAACACACTGCAATACCTGTTATGGCAAGATAATGTAGAGGGCCGAGGGGCAGGTAACAGGTGCCAAAGACCCAGATTATTTACATCAGCCACTTAACCTGACCAGTATGGACTGGATTCCCTTGAAACATACTCATCACTTTACATGTGATTAAATCCTAAGTCCCACATCATCGTGGAGGGGCTGGTCTGCCTTGCTGCTTCTCTCAGGCAATGCTATCCCTCCCACACCTGCCACCACCACTGCCCAGCACACCTGCAAATGCCTTATCCCCGCCGGTAAGCACTATAGCACCCACGGCTGGGTCGGCTTCAAAGGCCTCCAGGGCCTGGTTGAGCTCTGTGATCAGGCCGCTGCAGAGTGCGTTGAGTGCCTTTGGGCGGTTCAACTGGATCAACCCCACATTACTATTCTTCCCCTTTTTTTCTGTGATGATATACTCAAAGTTGGCACCTAAAGGAAGAAGGCAAAAGGGGGTCACCGTCAGCAGGTGTCACAAGCACAAACTCAGACCCTATGAGGTCCAGGGAGGGGCCAGGACCAATCTTCACTGCTTCTGCCTACAACTCCCTTCACAACCACTTTCTGAATGAATGCTTAAGTTACAGGAGAACCCCAGCACACAACACAGCCTCTGTCCTTCCCATTTGCTTTGTTCAGTTATTCTCAGAACCCAGCACTAAGGACAGAGAAAGGCCTTCCTGCAAGAAATGCCCTTGAAGAGTAGGGCAGAGTTCTTAGTTATGCTGGGTGGGCAGCATGGTGGGAGGGAGACAAAGAGAAAGGATTACTTTGTTCTTGGTGACCACTCTGACCCAGAAGAGCCACAGCTCAGGCCAGGGGATGAGCATAACAAAATGTGTTGGGTGGTTAGTTCCCTTCTCAGGAGTAGTGGCATTGTAGTGTCAGCTTCATGGCTTGCAGGTGAGTAATTGAAATATCATATGTGAAGTGTTGAACAGCAGGATGTCTGCCCCTACTGGAGCTGGAAAATGACTGCCACTTCCAAGTGGGTGCAGCAGTGGACAATCAAGGACATAGGCTGAAGCCAACATTAACAGGTAGTTAAAAAAACAAACAAAAAAACAGGTAGTTAACGAGAGGAGCCCCAGTCCTGAAATATGGCCATGAACTCCTGGAAATACTCGAGTGGAGGATAGCACGAGGGAGCCTACTTTAAGGTGAGCCAAGAGAAGAGGAGTGGACAAGCACATTGGCAATGGAAGGAAGGCGGCATTAGGCACGGGAATTTCTAACTGGACAATCTGAAGGTCAGGCTTTGGAGAAGCCGCGGACAGAGGGGGTAAAACCGGCCAGGAGGCAGTAGAGACGAGGAGCCCAACTTTCCAGTTCCCAGGCTGACTTGCAACGCAGGAACTGCATGCTTTTTTAAAGCTACCTATTAAACACCGGTGCAGTTTCACAACCAACACCCACGCGCCCCGCTGGCCTGAGGTCTTGGTACTGTTAGTGACCGAGCAGCGCGCTCTCTTGGGCAGAGCCAGGGACAGGAGGGGGCTGGGGTCAGGTATTAAGGGTGGGGTGGGCTGGGGCTAGAAGGTGCAGGGGCTTGAGCTTAGAGCGTCCGCGGCCAGGGGATGAGGGTCTCCAGGATCACGTGGGGGGTGCAGACAGGGATCTGGGGTCAGGCGGGGGAGTGCGGGCCAGACAGGGCAGGTGGGGTGGTGATGGACTCTGCAGGGCCTACACTCACCCGACGCGAACGGTCGCGGGGCGGGGAAGTGGGACAGAGACCGCAGTGGGCGCCGGACGCTGGGCAACAGGGTGCGAAAGGCTGCCATGGTCCCAGGGACGACTAGCTTTACTCTAAGTTGTGCAGCACGGATTCGTATCGCGAGACCAGTCCGGAAGCGGATGGGGCGTGGTGTGGGCGTGGCCCGGCGGGACAAGGTTGACCCTGGTCCGCAGGGGCCGAGCGCTTCTACCGTGGGCACAGTGAGCGAATCGCTAGTTCGGACAGCAAGGCAGATTGGGCGCTGGAGTCGGGCCGAACAGCGCCCGCAAACCTGGCCTTTCGGAGCGAGGCTCTGCGGGTTCCCTCCTTTCCCGAGTAGCAGGCATCCTCTTTTATGTACCCCAGGCCCTCCGTCGCCCGCTGACCTGTGGCTTTGGCTAGCGGGTCTGCGGTTGCACCAGGTGACGACGAGGCCGTGCTGAGTCAGTATTCCTGCCCCTCTGCAGCGCACTTACACGGCACCACGCAAGGAGCGCGAGACTGATTCTTACGTGGGAGCTACTCAGGGTCTGAACATCAGGTTAGGAATAGGGTTTGTGTGGGGATATAGGTAAGGTTTATCTAAATATGAAAATTAGCGAAGTGCTGATTTATTTAAACTATTTTGAACTATGACTTTTTAAATACACAAGTATTGTCAACCTCCATTTGTATTCTTGGCCACATCTTGCAAATGTTAGGGTGAAAATTAAAAAAAAAAAAAAAAAAACTAAATGAAAACAAAATTCATACTGCCAAGAAAAGAATTCAATTAAAACCATAATTGTACACTCAGCAAATTATTTCAAGACTGAAGTAAACAATTTTTGTATATACAAAAATTGTATGAGTATATATTAGGCTGCTGTGACAGACCCTAAGTGAAATGGCTCAAACATTAAAGAGGGCCATGGAGATAGCTCAGTAGAATAAGTGTTCACCTGGCAAGCACAGGGTCCTGAGTTCAATCCCTGGTACCACATTAAAACAACAACAACAAAAAAAAACACTGATGTTGAGGGCTGGTAGCTACTGTCCTCTGTAAGAAAATAATATATATATATATTAAAAGTGTTGGGCTAGGGATATAGCTCAGTGGCATAAGTGCCTGCCTGGCAAGCACAAGCGCCTGAGTTCAATTCCCAGTAAAAAGGAAAAAAGTTTAAACACACACACATACACACACACAGATAAAAAAGGCAAAAAAAAAGAAAAACCAAACCATATTCTAGAATATAGAAGAACTTTTACAAGCTAATAATAAAAATAACCCAACTAAAAAGAGGCCATGAACAGAGATGTGTCTGAGAAGCATGTGAAAAGACGCCTGGCAACATTAATTGCAAATCAAAATCATTTCCCTCATAGTAAGCTGGTTATAATAGACAGTAGTACTAATAGAATGTGCAGAAGTTTTGGCTCTTATTGGTAGGGATACTGTGAGTTTACACACACCAGTGTCTAGGTATGTCTTCATTTTGTTGGGTATAAACCTGCAAGTGGGTTTATTGTTTAACCTTTTGAGGAAATGCCTGCTGTCTCCCAAAGTGGTGGCACATGTGACTGAGTATGTAGCTCAGTAGTAGGAGAGAGCTTGATCCTTAATGTAACAACAACAACAAAAAAAGCCGTGGGGGTGGAGTGTCTGTGACTACATCATTTCATGCCCCTGTCATCAGTGTATGAGAGCTCCAACTTTACAGTCAGTGCACCTGAAGGGGTCTATACTGGTGGTCATGTGAACTGCAACATAGGTGTGTCTGTGGGTGCTTTGGAGTGGGCATTATGGCAGAGCCCGGAATGGTTGGGATGATTGACAAGGTTCTGTTTGTGACGTGAAAAGGGAATGATATTGATAGAGAAACAACTGGCTGCAGCTCATGAGGCTCTGATAGGCACTGAAAATGCTACTAACACAGTTCTTGTCATCAGATTTCCTACCTGAGCATGGGATGGGTCTGCGATGGAATGGCATGGCCAGGAGTGGCACTGCTGAGCCTCCCATGTTGGCAAAGTGGGGGACATACCTGCAGTGGCCCAGTACTTTGTCAGCCCCTGTGGGGAGAACTATAAAAGGTCCTGGGACTGGTGATGAATGTTTCCTCAGAGGCCCAAGGTTCCCAGCTTGGAGGCTACCTGAAGGCTCACAGGAGATCATCTGACAGCTCTGTGGGTGGCCAGTGGGGAGCATCATGCCCTACCAAAGTGTTTAGAAGAGTCCATGGCCTCTAGTCTGGACTGCAGTGCAGTGGGAACACAGATGCCCACCTGAATTAGAGGATCTGCAGAGTTGGACACCCATCTGAGTACACACTTAGCTTCCTGGGAGAAGGATGTGAGAGATATTTCTCCACCTGTGCTTTGTTGTTCTTGTTTGTTTTTGAAACATAGTCTCTCTGTGTAGTTCAGACTGGCCTTGAACTCATGGTGATCCTCCTACCTCAGTCTCCCAAGTGTTGGGATTACACAAATGGGCCAGCTCCTTTATTGATCTCAAACTTTGTACTTTACCTGCATCCCAGTGCTGTGTATATGCAGACGTGACTGAGAGAAGTTCCCAATTTACACAGTCCAATTTACCAGTTTTGTGCTCTATAGTGGTACAAAAATGATACATTCAATGTAAACAGTATTTAAATTTTGACCTTTTTCTGAGATAGGTATATAGCACTCTTTCCCAAAGCCATAGCTTTCAGCTAGCCAGAATCAGGAGAGTAGATAATGCACATTCCGCAGCATGTAGTGCTATGTAACCTGTGTTGTTCCTGTGTACTACAGCATTAAGTGCATTTTGGGTTTTCAATTTATGATAGGATTCTCGTAACCTCACCTAAACTGAGATGTGTCGGTACATACTATGTATACATGCATACAAGTACATGAATATATAGCCCAGTGTGGTGGAACATACCTGTAATCCCAGCTACTCAACAGATGGAGCAAGAGGATTCCAAGTTTGAAGTCAACCTAAGCAAGTCTGAGAACTTGTCTCAAAATCAATCAATTAAATAAATAGGTCTGGCGGATATAGCTCAGCACTCCCTAGTTTCTAGTACTGAGGGAAGAAAACCCACGAAACAATCAAAGTATGTATGTTGCCAGAATTTTAGGGCAAAAACACCTGCTGTGGGCATCCCAAAAGATCGGGTTCATCTACTTGTCCGAGAATGCCAGTCAGGGAGACAAGCAGTGGGGAAGCGAAGTCATGAAACTATAATCAGTGTGGCTGCTTGAGAAGGACTGATAAAGAGGCTGATAAAGAGGATCTGTCTTTTGAGAGGCAGAAAAAAAATCTTGGAGTTTTATAGAAAGGAGGAGCAAAAGCAAGGATGGGGGTCAGCATAGTGGAGAGGGTTGCATAACTGCAGCATAGGTAATCCTAGTCAGTCATGGTCAGTCAATTCTGGTTGATCATTGTCTCCAGACTGGTTCTTCTTCCAGGTTAGCAGAGCACCACCATCACTTGAGAGAGCGATTCAGCTCCTCAGGAGATGACAGTTATTGCTTGTTGGGGTGGGGTGGGCAGCCATGGGTTAGTCATAGCATAAGTGCTTCCACTTGGGGTCTGATCTCATCGTAGGGTGGTCTTCAGGGCTTCACTTTTCCCAGAATGTGAGGGGGCTGCAGATTAAGGACAGTGATGAGACTTCTTGGCACCACTGTAAAGGGTCAGAATTGGATTTTGTAAAAGCTGGTGTCTTGGTTACTTTTTTCTCATTGTTGAGGCAAAATACCCAAGGCCCAAAATTAGGGAAGGAGAGGTTTATTTAGCTCAGAATTTGGGGAGGTTTCAGTTCACAGTCAGCTGGCTCCAAGGCAGGGTGGTGTGGCACACCACCAATGCTTCGTGGTAGAGGAATAAAGCAAAAGCCAGGAGAACAAAAAGGAAGGAGCACAGGAGCAAGCCTCTCTCCCTCCCTTACACTGTATGCAGGGTGCCTGCCCCAGGGTGGGTGTAGCATTCAGGCCCATAATTCCAGCAATGGACCAAGAAGCAGTCACAAACTCTACAATGCCCCAATGACTGCATGATGCTTTGGGGGGAACATCTAGACATGACCCATAATAGTTGGAAATTGGATGTTCCCGCAAATCCTGAACTCTAATTCCTCTCTGCTGGGTATGGTGGCATGCGCCTATAGTCTCAGCACTTAGGAGGCTGAGGCAGGAGGATTACTGTGAGTTTGAGAGCAGCCTGTGCTGCATAGAGAGTTCAAGGTTAGGTGGAGCTACATAGTAAGACCCTGTCTCAAAAACTTTTTTCTCTCATCTTGGAGCTCTCATTCTTGAAGTGGGATGAGATAGGCTAGGAAAATTTCTGGTTAGTAAAGGTCAGTCGTGCAAGCTAGAAAGTCTGTACCAGCAGGATGAAGGATGTGTGCTAGCAGGCTGAGGGATCTGCGCTGGAGCCAGGAAGTGACAAAGTAAAGACCAGAGCTCCCCAAAAGGTACAACAGCCATCCTTAGTGACAAGGTCCTGAGCTCCCTGATCAGGAAAGCCAGTGTGACAAGCTTCTCCAGGACATTGAACAATGCACCGTCTTCCCCACTGGAGCCAGGAAGTGATGTTTAGGGGGTGCCGGGGAGATGGCTCAGTGGAATAAGCGCTTCCCTGACAAGCGCAAAGGTCTGCGTTCAATCCCCGGTTCCACCA
>PVKA01039114.1:0-19717 GCA_004027165.1 Ctenomys sociabilis
GCCAGTCTATTAAGTTTGAGATTTTCCAGGTATGCCTATCCTGGGTCTAGCTGTTGTGTTCAGTTCCTTTTTTGCTGTAGCTCCTTTGGTTCCCCTCTGTTTGTTCCCGGGGTCAGCCCTCCTGTGTCAGACTGGTCCTTCCCCAGGTGGGCGGGCCTGGGCTTTGGTGGGTCTTTTGGGCTCACAAAAGGATAGTGGATAATCTTATGCACTGAGTAGGCTGTACTGGGTTGGCCAGCCTGTGCTGGGTCTGGGTCTACAGGCCGTAACCCGAGAAGGCTGAGAAAGGTCCCTCTGGTGCAGTGGGCCTGGAGCCCTCACTCACAGGCCATGCTGTGCTGGGTTTCGGTCCATAGCGTGGGACCGTGGATTGCTGAGATGTGTCCCTTCGGCATGGCAGGCTTGGAGTTCTCACTCCAGGCCGACCAGCACTGGGTCTGGGGCTGTGGTGTGGGACCAGTAATCACCTGGAAATGTTTCTCTGGCACAGTGTGCCTGGAGCTGTCACTGGGCCACGGGGGATGGGGGGCAGGTAATCCCTGGGAAATGTCTCCCGGGCACGGCGGGCCTGGAGTTCTACACTCACTGACCTTTGATGCCCAGAGAGTCGGGGAAATTCCCACTCAATCAGTGGGCTTTATGTCAGGGGATCTGGGGAGGTGCTGGTGAGTGGGTCCTGAGGTTTCAGGCCAGTCAGTGGCTTGGAGGGGTTGGGGACAGGGATCCGCGTAGCACTGGTGGGAAGAAGCCAAAGGCTCTCCCTCAGACTCACCACACTCTCACTGATCTGGAAGCCTGGTGAGTCCTGTAAATTCGCTCTCACTGGGAGAGCTTGGCGCAGGATCCAGGAAGCCGCTGGAGTCAGCCACTGTCTCAGGCCAGTCTCTGGCTGGGCAGTGTGGGCAGGATCAAGTAGACTGCTGGCGTTGGTGTTGCTGTCTGGGGAGGTCTCAGGGGCTGGGCGGGCGCGGCAGGATGCTTAAATTTATTCTGGTGGCTTTTCTCCATATTGTGTATTGCCTCTTCCAGTGTTTTTTTTTTTTTATTTTTTTTTTATTTTTACGTTCTCATAATAGCATTTTAATTTCATTTTCATCAAAATATAGGAATAACTTAAAAACATTTAAGAATGGTCTGGTGGTAATGAATACCTTTGGTTTCATTTGTATGGAAAGTCAATTTTTGTCTTGAGAACACAAAATAGTAAAAAGAAAAATTATAATAATAGGAAATTTAAACAAAGTAACAGGAGATAGACACTGGTTGTTGTATTGCCTAAGGTTATGTTTCAATTGCCTATTTATACTACCAGATAAAAATCTGCAAAATTGACAAGAAAAAAAAAAGTTGTACAAAATTAAAAAGGAAAAACAATAAAAAGTAAAATACTCAGTTTTAAGCATTAACTGTTTCTTTCAGTAGAACAGCAGAAACCAGTGGTACCACTATCCAAAATGTCATGCATGTATACATAAATACAACTTTTTCCCTTCTGTGTTTCTCCTCATCCTGGGTTTTTCTTCTCACTACAAAGATTCTTTCCCTCTCAGAGCCTCACTTAATGGTCTCACTAGTGTGAGGACTTAAAATCTGGATGGAAAAGTTCCATTTCTCCTTCATCTCTGCCAAGTAGCTTTTCTAGGTCTAATATTTCTGTTGCGAATTATTTACTTTCAGAAATTTGAATATAGCCTCCTATTGCATTCTACTCTATTAGGTGTTCATAAAGTTGGAGGTAATTTATTTGGAATTCATTAAAGTTCACTTGTGAAATTACTTTTTTTTTTTCCCAGAACTGGAAATCGAACTCAGGCCCTTTTGATTGCCATGGAAGCTCTCACTCCACTGAGCCATCTCCCTGGCCCCTACTTTCTTATTTTTTTATTTTTCTATTTACTTTTCAGAATTTTGGCCTGTTATGCCATAGAGAAGGCCTTTTTGGTTGAATCTATTGGGTCTAACTTGTTCCTTCTCTATCTATATACCCTACTTTTCTCAAAATTCGTGAAGTTTGCACTTATCATTTCAGTAAACAGGTTTTCCATGACTTTAACCTCCTCTCCTCTTCTGAAATAGTACCCTCTGCACTTCTAAACTTCATGCATCACTGACATTTGCAGATTCTTTATTTTTCACCTGTTGCCCAAATTGGAAATTTCTACTGAAATGTGGAAGATCTTCACATGTAAGAAAATAATATGGGAAGAAATCCTTCAACCTTCAGAAAGTAATATTTTCTACATTTATAAAAATATAATTGAATGATCTAGCTACTGTAGTTTTTTTTAATAAACCTCAAAATGATTTTCTTTCTCTTTTGACTTCTTTTCATGGGGATAGTGACAAGTTCTTCGACAGATACCTATTTCAGATTTGTTCATGCTCATACTCTTTAATATTTATTGATGTATTTTATTTCACTTTAAACTTTGTTAAGGTAGAAAGGTCAACCAAATAGCTCACTGGACTAAAGCACCTTCAAGCAAGCCCAGGGACTAGGAGTTCAATCCCTGTGCCTGCTGTGCAGGTCCCCCACCTCTAGTGAGCGCTGTGTTGGCAATTGACACTGGGCGTGGTGGCGAAAGCCTGTAATCCTAGCTCTTTGGATGCTGTAAACAGGGGGATCACTAAGCTTCCAATCTAGCAGTGAGACTCTGAAAAACCTGTAGGCCCTTCCCTAAAAAATATATTTAAAAAAAGCTTTATTTAGGTAGGTTTTCTAAATAAATTTGAATATAATTAATATATGAAATATGGGGTGTTGAACACATACACATAATTAAATACTAACTATCATGGACCTAGGTAACTTTTCTAGCACGATAACCAGTTACCTATCCTTGCTTCCCCACCACACCTTGAGAACTTTGAAAATCTACGTCCTTGGCAAGGTTTAAATACACAACAGAGTACCATGGCTAATTCACATTTCTCTTCATTGTGTCTCTGAATCCTCTTCTCCAGAATTGAACCTGCCTGTGCTTTGATGAGCATATTTCCATTTGCACCTTTTACAGCTCCTGGAGGATGACATGTACCTCTCTGTTTTGCATGACTTTTGGTTCCACATCTAAGTGATATGCCGTGCTTGTTTTTTGTGCCTGACATGTTCTGCAATGAAGAGGCTATGTGAGAGAAAATACTGAGCAAATGTTAAATACCAGCAATGTGTGTCACTTGTGATGCAAAAGAGACTAACCAATTTCAATGGCTTGTTAAGTAATAGTAGAAAGCTAGGCAAATAACACAGCAGATTAAAGCACTTGCAAGCGGGCTGGGGGCCAGGGGTTTAAACCCCAGCCTGCTATGCATGCCCCACCTCTGGGTGCTTAACACTGCCATGATGGCCACTCCTGTAATTTAGCTCTCTGAGGGCTATAATCAGGCGGGGCACTACGAGTCTGATGCGATGGCGAGACCCTGAAAGCCCTGTACTGACTCCCCTGGAAGAAATAAACACAAAAATTAATAAATGAATAACTCTAGTGTTGCTAATAGTAGACTATAGTATTTAGAAGATTCTGGCTGACTGCATCCACCTATTAGAAGATTCTAACATATGTCATTTATCTGATGTCCTCTGAGAGCTTTCAAGTCCATGAGATATTAGAGAACTTTGGTCTACAGAAATCTAGAGGCCCTAAGATATGGAACCCAACCTCTGGGCCCACATCACCTCTCCTGCAGTTATTTGTGAATTTCAATAGGTGGACCTAGAGGAGGTAGGCGGAGCAGGATAGCCCGGAAACAAAATCTTGAGTATGGCACCTGCATAGAAAAAGGAGCCCTTGCACTGGGGAGATAGCTGAGTACAGTAAGTGCTTGTCTGGCAAGTGCAGGGTACTGTGTTCAACCACTCGTACTGTAAAAATTAATTAATTATTTAATCAAAAGTTAAAGAGGAGCCTTGGTAAAATTCTAGAGTTTCAGGGAAAATACATTAAGCCTTACAACCCCAGTTCCTATGATGTAAGTGTAAAGTGAAAAACAATAATAAAAAACAAAGAAAGAAATACAGAACAGTCCTCAGAAATGATTCAAATCCAGATCTAAGTAATTTAAATTCCTGTACTAGGGTAGTAGATACTGCAGCTCACTAATTTTATCTATATCTAGATGTTGCATCAAATTCACTTATTTAATTGAGGCATTGACTGAAGCTGGATGCAGAGTCAAGTAAGTTCTGAGGACATGAGCACCCAGGACGTGACCTAACACCATCACAGAAGAGCAAGAGAGGACCATAAGTGGATAGTGCCAGTTCCAGTTCTGTTTTTTTTGTTGTTGTTGTTTTGTTTTTTTGTTTTGCTTTTTGTGGTATAATTCTTTTTAGCTATGGAAATACTCATACAATGCATGGGCTTAGCCTATGGCAGAGGAACAAAAGTGCTTGACATTTTACATAGGGAACAAGCAATCTTATGACAAAACATTGGGTGGCATCAGAAATTGTAACTGTGACATTTAAAAAAAAAAACTAACATAAGCAAACAGAAACTGAAGCTTTAAAATGGTGCCTGAATAAAGCATGACATTAATTTGGTTTTTTTCCCCACTTTGTAGAAATTCTAATTCTTAATAAATAACATGTCAAAAACTTATAATTACACAATATGTTGAGACCAGTCCAACAAGGACAAAGGATTAGAGTTAGCAGTACACATGATTCATTTTGAAGCTGCTCACTAGGTAGACAGTTTCCCAGACACCCAAAAGAATATGTGTTTTTATGAGAGGAGGGATTTGCGCTAATAGTGTTCGGACAGGATATCCTGTCTGTTTCTTGTACTATGGATAACCACTAGGAAGATAACAATGTAAGCAGTGTTCATTATTGAAACAATACTGTACGTCAGCTTTAAA
The DNA here is from genome assembly GCA_004027165.1 of Ctenomys sociabilis. Lineage (NCBI taxonomy): Eukaryota > Metazoa > Chordata > Mammalia > Rodentia > Ctenomyidae > Ctenomys > Ctenomys sociabilis. The sequence continues at coordinate 4,864 of PVKA01039114.1, forward strand.
AAAAAAAGATAGGTATACAGCTACATTCTCTTGATTCATTGATTAGAGGGATCTGCTCTGGTGGTGTTTGTAGAAGAGTATCATGTATGCACCTTGTACAACAAAAAGCCACTAAGAAAAGTGTGTGAAGCATTGATTGTTGAATCTGTCCTACTGATTTGATTTGAAGCTGTCTCATTGTTAGTTGTTCTTCAGTAAAATAAAATAAAAAGAATATGCAACTAGAGTCATGCTTGAAGTAAATGCAAGCATTCAGAATCAAAATGTAAAAATAATGGTAATGATAGAATACAAAAATGATAATATAAAACAGCACAAAGTAGAGAAGAAAAATACTATGATTACAAAAAAAGGCAAAAATTAGTTTTGAGAACATTTTAAAAATGTTAAAATCTTGTCAAGATGAAAAACATGAATATGCAGGAAAAAAGAGAAAATATTCTAATTGTCAGATGAAAAGTAAATAATGATAAACCATATAAGCACTGATATTCTACAAAGGAAATGTAAACCAGTTCAAAAAAAATTGAGCAATTTAGAAAACTTCTAGAATACAATTGAAAGCATATCTTACCAAAACATCTCTTACAAACAAAAATACACATACAAAAACATCACGAAATCCAAGTAAATAGAATTAGACTGATTTTGTAAATAACTGACCCAAACTTTGAACATTTCTTCTAAAATAAAATTTGAACATTTTCAGTGCATAGGATTTCAGAGTTTAGTGCTGCAAAATGATTCCTAAAAGGAATACAGAAATCTACAAAATGGACCTCACACTGTGAAGAATATAAACAAAAAGCATTTGAAATTTATTAATAAAGTCAAAGATAATTCAAACTACTGCTAACAAGAACATGGCTAGAATTCAAAGCAGATAAATAACAATACCAAATGAGGTATTCACAAATTGAATCCACATACATAAAACGTTAAGAAAACAGATAAGTTACAAACAAATAGTTTTGTTTTCCACTTAAAATAAATGTAATTCACCATTTTAGAATAAAAGGTGTAAAACCTATTGTCGCCCAAGAAATACAAACTGCAGTGGATAAGTAACAAAATAGGCTGACATGTTTATTATTGATACAATCTCAGAACAGAGTCACAAGACTTCTTGCTGACATACACTCTGCAATGTGGCTTATAATAAATTTAGTCTTTGCTGTAACAAAACAATCGATATCTAATCGAATGTAAGGGCCTTGACTCCTGGGCTGACAACACACAATTCTGAATGCCATGGAGCAGAACCTAACACATACAGATGAGCAAGTGAGAGAACACAGGCATCACATGATGCCCTCATAGGACCTGTGAAAACAAAAGCATAAAATAATGACACCCAAAGAAGAACGATCACTGAATATATATATGCACAGCAGCACGATGCAGAGGAGACAGCAAGTATGTGCATAAAAGGATGAATGGAGTCTTAACGGTGCTGTGTATGTTTGCAGTGGAAAATTATAAGTGGGGGAAACTCTAAATAAGGTACACATTGGATGAACCTTGAGAGCATATCGCTAAATGACAGAGACTAGGAAAGAAAGGAAAATATTGTAGGATACAATTATTGGAGACACCTTGAATAGTGAAATTCACAGAGGTGAGAAGTAGAGAGATCCTTACCAGATTCTAAAGAAAGAGGATAATGAAGATGCATTAAAGAGAAAGCAGCTTCTGTTTTGCAAGAAGGAAGGCGATCTGGAGATGGAACATGGGCATGGCAGCAAAGAAAGTATGAATGTACTGAAAATACTAAAACTTACTGAAAGTGGGGAATATAAGTATTTTATCACAATTTTATGTATTTGCTTTACACAAGGGATTAAAGCAATCAGGAAAGCAATCTGGGAAAATGGACACCAATGTGCTGCAATCAGATAAAAAGCAGAAAAGGCAGAAAAGAAGGTGAAAAAAATGATTGAAAAAATTAAAAACTTACCAGCGCCTGTAAAACCAGAATACCAAAAACAGCAAAGTGAGCAAACAGGGCACTAGCACTGCCACAACAATCCAGCCAGTGGAGTTGGAGCGTCCTGGCAGTGGGGAAGAAGGATAGAGAAGGTCACTTAGACCCTTGCACACACATCCCCACTGCTCCCTTACCCCACATATGCATCATGCCTGCACTAAAGGTCTTCCCTTGTCTGCCAACCTTTCCCTCCTAGAACCACATCTCTTCTCACTGTCCCTCCCTCATTTCATCTCTTCACTTTAACACTAGAACAATTTCCCCCATTTTGAGTCTGAGACCCTCCCTTCCTCACCCCAGTGGACCACGATGTCCTGCCCTCCTAGACTGCTGTGCTTCACTCGGCAAGACAGCCCAGAGGCCTCCTCTGCTGCCACATCCAGGGTCACTCGGAGATACCACGTGTCATCGGCATTGGGCAGGATGTCCCCTCTCTGAGCTTCAGGATGCTCCTCTTCACCCCACATCCACATCACCCACACTGGCTTTGGATAGAAACCAGAGACGTGGCACACGAGCTGCAGATGGCCAGGTCCAGGGCTGAGGTCATGGGACAGCCAAACCTCAGGCTTCACTGGGCAAGAATGGACAAGCAGAATGTCACAATATAGATATAGCCCAGATCTCTTAAATTAGAAACCCCACAATTTTGGACAATGATTCTTCTGCATTTTTATAATGAGATGACCTGTACAAGTCCTTCTGGTATCTTCAATTTGGTATTAAAGTAAGTGATGCAAGAGAAACAGAACAGGACTAACCTTGCTTCTGCAGATCAGTCTTCCCTGCTTCTAGGAGACCCATCAGAAACCGGGGGCAAGTGTCTGTGATTAGAGTTTCCTCAAAATCATACACTACTTTGTACTGTTTCAGTAAGTCACAGAACTTCTGTGCCCTGGTACCACCTTCTGGGGCAGTGTAACACGAATAATTCTTCATGCTTATGAAATCCAGGCCCCCAAAAGCTAGATTCAGAAATTTTTTAATGAATCCTCCAGAACACAACTCACAGCCTGCGATGCCCTGGATCTCAAAGGGGTCTGTGGAGAAAGCATTTTGAGAAATTATTAGAGAGTAGGAAAAGGAGGGAGGTGTTCTAAATTGAAATCATTACAGCACTTAGAAAGCCTCAGTAGATCAAACTGAACAGTGGTATCAAGACCCTGAAGGGAGACTGTGAAGTATAAACTATATAATTGCAAGATGGGAGAAGAACGGCAGAAACTAAAGAAAGCATAAAGGAGTCAGAAAGACAACATTCTTCAGTGAAACACTGAGTGACCTGGAAGGAAATTACAGGAAGGAGAAAGTGGAAGACAGGGATGAGAGAAGGAAGCAAGACTTTAACTTCCAAAGACACAATACAGTCCCATAACAAATTCAGGGATTGTTCACAAGAATGTCCCTTCATTTGTCACACTTAAGTTCAAAGGGAGCATATTTCAGGAAACCCTGTGAAGGACAGATCTTGGAAGAGACTGTTGAAACAAGAAGCAGTTGCATAAAGGTAGGAGGAGATGGGAGGACAGATTTCTGTGGCCTGAAGCTAGAGAATAGAAACAATTGAACACTCCAACCCTCACAGAATTAAGAAGGGGCTCACACTGCATCTGCAAATCATTGACATGTTTCTGGAGTTGTATGCTCAGTTCCAAGAAGTAGACTCGAAATACCTCCTGCAGATCCAAAAGTTCATCATTGCTGAAGTTGCCCCTAGACCACCTCTTCAGGAATCGGATAGTGCCTGAGTCAGTGTCCCAGCTATGAGTCTCAATATCTCCCAACCAGCCTGAGCCTCGATTTTGTACCCAGGTACTGTTGAAAAATGATGAGATTTGGATAACATGGAAAGACGTCAGCTCTGGGAAATCTGTGGAGAACAGAAGGATACGATGGTAAAAAGAAAGAAAAAAGGAAAGCCAACAAGATGCAGAAATCACAAATGCCGCCACTGTTGCTTGATCTCAGATGGCCGGAGCCATCAGCTCCAGGGACAAACCTCCAGAATGGTGGAAGAGAACTGCAGAAAGGAGGGATCAGAGCTTCCATACACCTGGGGAAGCACAGCTTGCCTGTACCCACAACTCTGCACAGGGCCAGAAGCTACCAGGATTCCTCTTACCATTCTGAGCATCATCAGGTGGGAAGAGAACTGAAAGCAATGCCAGTGCCAGGGCCAGCATTGCACAGAGAGAGAGGATGTCTGTCTTTCAGCTTCTGTATGAAATCTGAGTGGAGCAGCTCTTTGCTGTGGACTGCATAGAAATGACTTCCTCTCTTCAACTGACAATCTCTTCCTCATAGAAATTTTGAATCAGTGAAAACTTTTGCCTCCCCACCCTGGAACTCCTACTCCGACTTTCATTTCCCCTGTGACCCTGACTTCCTGATTAACTCTTACTTCCCTGCCTGCATGTTTCTCTTCTTCTCTTCAAATATCTTCTTATATTCTCAGAAAAATACTCTACGGGGTTTAAAAGGCTCTTCCACATGCATGAACCTTCATTTACACATTTTGAAGATGACTGAGGGATCCCAAACTTTTGCTCAGCTTCTAAATCTGGAAAGATGCTGGTCATTTAGCTATGCACTAAGTCCCTCCCTACCATCACTCTATCTCTTTGCAATATTCCATGCCTCCCCCTTCCTGTTTCATCATCATCTAAATTGTCAAGTCCAAGATTTCTGGGTCTGTTTTTCAAATTTTGTATCTTCACTTCCACTTCAACAGACTGGAATTTTTCACTATAACTATAAAATCAGCTAAAGTTCAAAAGTCTCGGATCTCACACATATTAAAGTTCCAGACAACTGAAAATGTTGCAAAAATAATTCCCTCCTTGTAGTTCACTTTTACAAAACAATATCTGTCTTTAAATAAATGTGAGGCTACAAAACTTGAAACACATTTATCCTAATAACACAATTAATCACTGTAAACCTCCATATAGGTTCCAGTTTACTTAAGGATATTTTTGTATACAGTATTAGCTGACCAAACAGGACCTCAAATCTATGAAAACGGTGATTCTTTATTACTCTGCTCATTAATAGTGTTGTGATGGAGATTTCTGTTGCTGTTATTTCCGTGTCTAACTAAATATATCTGTGTTTCTATGGATTTTTTTCAAGGCATTTTCATTTTTCTCTGTATTCAACACATATACAAGTGTATTAAAAGGAACAAATACACCATCAGTATTTGATTAGCATGGAAAGAAATTAGGAAAAGATGGAAGGTAACAAAAGAAGAGATTATCCAGGGACCTGGAGGATATGTACAGGTGGAACACTGGGGACTCAGCTAAGCTACATTTTGTGTTATTCTAAGTTTGATTATTTGTTGTTATGGGTTTTTCTTTGCTTGCTTGCTCTTGTAGTTTTCACTATTAAAAATTGAACTCTACCCTGAGATCTTTACATTAAACTACATTTCTGTGCCTTTATTTTCCCACTATTTATTTCTTGAAATTATCAATACAATACAATTCCATTTCACGGTTTTTTTTTTTTGTTTGTTTGTTTGCTTTTGGTACAGGGTCTCACTATTCAGCTTGAACTCTTATTCAGCCTACTGACCACGGGAACTACAGATGTGCACCACCATGCCCAGACTCAGTGTCTAGCTCAGCACCTGGGGATGGATTCAGCATGGCATGCAATGTTGGGAATAGAACCCTGGTCCCCGCACTTGCCTAAGCAGGCACTTAGTCTGCTGAGCTGTCTTGCTGGCCCTAAATACCGTCAAAAATGCTTCACTTTTGTTGTTTATGCTTTTTCTTCCTTCCAAATAATCTTCTTTCCTATACATATATCTTCAAATATTTTCCACTACCTGATAATCTAGTAATTACATAACTTCAGTTATTCATTTGTTCCACTGCAGGTCCAGGAAGATTGCTCAGTAGAATAAGCAGTTCCCCAGCAAGCAGAAGGGCTTGAGTTCAATCCCCAGTTCTGCCAAAAATAAACAAAGAAAAAGATTTGTTCCACTGTAATTCATTTTTGCCTGCAGTGAGAAAGTAGAGTTTAATTTTAATCTTTTGCATGGATCCAGTTTTCCCAGCAGTATTTGATGAAAAACATTCTCCTTTCTCAATGGATGTTTTGGGCACCTTTGTAGAGTTCAGTATAGATACAGACTCATTTCTAGGATATTAATTCTGTACCTAGAAATTATGTTCATATTTTAAATTTTATCTCTGCCTGACAAACTGACATTTTGTTTTCAGATCACAGTCCATAAACTGAATTATCTTTTATACACATGATCTAAATATTACATATAAAAGATTTGGTGATACTTTATGCCTCGTTTTAAATTTGAAAACAGTTTTGAATAAACAAGAACTGCTTGACAGAAAAATGTAATTTTTTTTAAATATAGGAGAATTTTAGGAACATGTTCCTCATGATCAATAGATTCTCCTTTCAAGTCAGGTCCTGAAATGCCAACAGGACAGTATTCAAAATATCAGAAATCTGAGGAAAAGATATAAAACAAAAATTTTGGGAAAATAATTTATTCCTACTTGTTATTACAGTAAATAGAGTATCCCATGATGCTCTCTCAGTTATTCTTAGTGGAGGGAAGGGATCATCTTCCTCTATCTTCCCAAGCCTGAAGGGAAATTGGAGGACCATGAGTTGTTACAAGTTCCAGTGCTGTGCCACTAATTCTACTCCAGTCAAACCAGCAGTGACAGTGACATGAGTCAACTATCAGAGCAACAACATGAAGCCAAGAGACAAACAAGTAAAACATAAAGCTACAGAGAAATGAATGTAGAAATTTAAAGGGTTTTATATTTTCAGTTTCTATATAAGCAGAAGTGCAGTTTAGATTGGCCACTTAGTCAGAGATCAGCTTTGATTTATGAAAAAATCATGATGTTCACTGTTTTTTGCATCTCGCACACCAAGAGCTTGAGCTTGGATCAGCTATTCAAAGGGGTCAGCTTCTGACACAGGAAGCGAAGGAGGACTAGAGTATTACCAGGGTTATGGAGAGGTAGTCAGAGATAAAAATCATAGAAAAACACAAGAGAATAGTGTGTTCCTTTTACACCACAAAACAACCTTTTCATCCTTTATTTTCTCCATTGTCAAGTTCCTTAGTCTCCTTTATTTTTCTATTTTCTATTTTTTATTCATTTTAATGAGAAAATGATAAAATAGCAATCAGCTGTTTCAAACTTGATGAGTAGAATGGTTCTAATAAATTAATACATTGCATATTATTGACTTCATAGTAGTTATTTAGAGGACAATATGCACACACAATATCTTGTCTAAACAATATTAGTACAATCTTTTCATATATAAGTGGATGCAACTTGAAGACATACTCATAAGTGAAATAAACCAGACTGACAAGTGTAAATATTATATTGCCTTCCTAGTATAAGAACTCAAAAGAAAAAAAAAATTCAAATGTGTAAAACAATTAAAGAGAAAGTGAGAACTTAAGGATTAAACAACAAGGGAGAAAAAAAGAAAAATGTTAGGAAATATGGTACAGACAAAACCATACATTTATATAAACAAGATCATTAAAGCAATGGTCATAAGAAACTCTATCACATTTTTGAAAATAGCAGTTAATGGTTAGAATTCTAACCCCGAATTTGAACCATTTTTTAACTCAAGAAAATACATTATTTCTGAACACAGACACAGGATAAGGAAAAATACAGATCAGGCAGCATGCACACTTACAGTCTTTTGGAAAAGATAGAACTGTAAACTGACCTGAGACAGTGAGAGGCAGAGATAGACACAGAGACAGACAGGCACACAGGAGGAATATGGAAGCTTCATTGATGTACTTATGAGAACAAATCATTTAAAACATTTGTAGGTTTACATAAATATAGGAGCAAATCCCATTATCAAATTGTAGTAATGACAATTACCACAATTTATAAACCAAACAAATTTAGCACACGTCATATACAGTTTGGGACAATAAAATGATAGTTCCTACTTTTATGTGGCATTCACTTCAGGCCTACTTGAGCCCAGGTATTTTGATAACAACTATTTTTGAAAGAAATACAATTCTAGGACCTGTATAGTATGTGTCTGTAGACTCTATCAAAGTCAGAGACAACCAAGACTCATTGTCACAGCTGTGTTCAGGAAACATCCTGTGTGAAGAAAATTGTCCTATTCTTATGCCTTACCAATCATTCCACAAGTTCTTTTGGATAAAGGAAAATATCTGATATTTTTAACAAGCAATGAGAGATGTTTATTCTAAGACATTAGCTTCCATCTTGGATACTTATGGCCTTGACAAATATTTAAGAATATCTAGAATTAACTAAGTGAAATATTTGGGCTATACACAATGTAGTAGGCTTGGATTATTATCCCCAGTCTTTTTACTAGGAAGATAGCTCGACCATCTGTGAACCTGCCTAGCAAGTGCAAGGATCCCAAATCACATGATGTTGGAGCCCCAGAACTAGACATATTGCACATGCCTGTAATCACAGCACTGGTGAGGCTGAGGCAGGAAGGTCACGCTGAGTCCCAACTACATAGTTTAGACTATGTGTCAACATAAATAAATAAATATATAAATAAGTATATTAGGACCCCAAGCTTGAACAACTTACAAATTCAAATAGATTCATGTTTCACTTGGAAAAAATGTAAAATAAATAATGCGAATTGTATTTTTAATTAATTGTACTATGTGAGTTAAAATTTATGATAATTGGTAAAACAATTACTACTACTGGAAGAATTCACTTTGCACTATTACTTATTATACATAGAAGGTGCTCAATGCCTCATAGATAATCCAGAACAGATCTCCTAATGTCAAAGTACATATCTCTTACTAATATTCCAAGAATCCATTACTTCAGACTCTATTGGTTGGATGGCAAGTAGGCACAAGAGCAGAGGCTGTGATTAGCTATTGTTGACAGGAACATTATTTGTTCTTTCATCTTGCAATTTTTTAATTTGGATAGGACATCTCAGTCTCAGTGTATTCCATACAAATAGATTTACTTGCAAGAAGAACTCCTAAGAGATGGCAGTGATAACTGAACAATATGCAACAATGCCAAGTAGACTCAATGTTCCACATGACATGTAGGCCAGTTACAGCTTCACCAGGGTGCTGATGTAGTCATCCTAGAGAGAGAGAGAGAGAGAGAGAGAGAGAGAGAGAGAGAGAGAGAGAGAGAGAGAGAGAGACTCTGAGGCTCTGTGCTCTGTCTTACGGTGACATTAGGGGAATTCCTCAGGGTAGGGTTTTGCAAGCCTGAACCACAGTTCTGTGACTCATGCCAGGGTTGCTTTCCTTGTCATCATCCTTTTCTTGGTCTTAAGCTCAGCTCAGGGCACAAATCCATTCACTAGACTTTAGGATTCCTGCTAAAACAAAATGAAATTTGATGAATATGTTAATTTTATATAGGTACCACAGAAATCTAAATATATCTGTGGATATCAAAGCAGCACATGGTACATATTAAAAATGACACATGCAAACAAAAATTTTCAAGCCAGCCAGATAGTGCAACAGATTAAAGCACCTGATTAGGCACATGCAAGAGTAAGGGCTTTGATCGCTGCCCCACCATGGTGGCCTGGGCATAGTGGTGCATGCCTGTAATCCCAGCCCTTGGGAGGCTGAACTATGGAAGAATCACTACAAGTCCTATCTTTGTAGTGAAATCCTACAGACCCTGAACTAAACAAAATAAAAAATAAAACAATGTAAAAATATAAAACTGAAGGAAATTATCTACAAAAATTTTTTGGAGCATATAAGCTTCTTGAGAATTTAAAATTATCAGTATATTTGTAACCCCATGGTAAGCATGACAGCTTCATCAGCGTTGATTGGCTGATGTAATGCATGCCTACAATAATGCAATATATAGACAGCCATGTACTCACTACATGTTTAAAATTATCATTAGCTTAATACATTTCACTTATGAAAATTTTGCCATTATTTCTAATTTCAAGGGTTATTTTCTGATAGGGTATCATTATTATATTATTTTAATGTTAGTCACTTAATATCACTAAGTATCTAAATACTATCAAAAATTCCCAACTGTTTTATTTTTCACAAAGTATTTATTAACCTGAATAAAAATAAATTTATACATTTAGTTTTGTTGGTTTTGTGTCTTATGAATCTACTTGAAATACAGATTTCCCTTCCTACATTTAATCTATATTCAATTATGGAAAGTAGTCATTAATCCCCTTTGTAACATTGCCTAGAGTCTTAATTTTCCACATTATATGTAAAGAAATAATTTACTATTGGTTATATAAAAATAAGCTTTAATATTCAAATATTTTCTAAATATTTAGGAAAAAATGATATTTCCATTTGTTGATTTATTTATTTTGCATTTCTGAGTTCAATCCAATGTCTGCCCTAAGTGAGGACTCAAAACATAAGAGAACTTCTACAGTAACATCGTGCAACTCAGTGGTGTCCCAAATTTTCTGATCAAGGAGATTATTGAGACATAGAGGAAAGTGATTGATCATGTCGAGTGTGCCTAAGAAGAGTCACATGGAGAAAAACATTCTCTCAGGCTTTCACAGAGAGTAAATTCATCAAGCAATGCCCGTAACTCATCCACAGGGCTGACACTGACAAAGGATCTACAAACTGTGGTACAGGGCTTGAGGATAAATCCTGAAGGCATTTTACTGACCTTGTCAGAAACCAAAGTTACATTTCTTGTTGTATAGTTCTTACTTTATCTTGGTCTTAACCATCCAGCAGAAAGTATAAAAATGAGGTTAAAAAAAAAAAAACAGTAAAGCCATATTAATATGATAAGCTCTAAAAGGCTAAAGTCAAAAATTTCTGACATTTCCAGACCAACAGATAATGCACTACCATTATGGACTACTGGACTATATTGGACTACTTTGCTGAATTCATGAATCTACAATATTTAAATGGTAATGGAATACTCATCTTTGACAAAAAAAAAGTAAAAAGGGGATATAAATGAAGGAATATTTTAGAGTGAAAATATATATCTATATCTATCTATCTATATTGGTGTGTATATACAAAATAGTTAGGATAGATACACAACTTCTTTCTCTTAATTTAATGAGAAGAAAAATTGTACCAATAATGTTAGGACAGGATATCATGTCCAAATCTTATACTAGAATAATTACTATGAAGACAACAATATGCAACGTATTAATTATTGAAATAGTCACACTAACCTGTCTTAAAACTATCTCATTGTTATTTACTTCTCAATAAAACTAATAAAAATAGATAATAAAAAACAAAACAACTACATTCTCATACTTGCTTCTGCATCCATTCTAGTGCCACATCCCCCCTGTGAAGAACAACCCCCACTCAGGAGAAGAACAGAAGGAAAACATTCACTATCATGACAGTGTTGTAAGATCAGTGTTGCACTGTGGACCCTCAAAGAGAATGTCAGAGGTGTGGGGTATGTCAGGGTAAAAGAGATTCCGGGTAAAAAGAAATTAATGTACATTTGCAATTTATTTGTTAATATATTTCCAAAAAGAGACATTCCCCTAAATAACTGTTTCCTTGATTCGACTTAATCAATAAATAAGAGCATTTTTATCCCATCTATATCTCACTCATATAGAGAATGGTTTACGTGACATTCTCCACAGGGACCAAGGATTTTTTGTGTCAGTCTGTTGTGTGTATTCCAAATTAACTGATTGCCCTGAATCTGAGGTAGTGCAAATAGTCCAATACCAGTCAGTGAAATAGAATATATAATTACGTAATTCCTATCAAGGAAAAGCTCTGGTCCTGATGGTTTCATAGCTGAATTCTACAAGAAATATAGAAATTTAATACCAATACTTCTCAAACTGTTCAATGAAATTGAAAGGGAAGCAACACATCCTATCTTACTCTGATTATGAAACCAAAGAAAGATCCCACAGAAGGAGAGAACAAGAGGCTAACCATCTTAAGGAATATACATTTTTTATCAGCAAAACACTAGGAAGTCCTGGCTCGATAGCGCAGTAGATAAAAGTGCCTCTTTGGAAGGTGCAAAGACCTGGGCTCAATTCCCAGCACACCATGCTGACCCGCCGCTGGGGCACAACGAGATGGTGACACATACTGGGCATGGTGGCAGGTGAATGCAAACCCAACATTTGGGAGTTTGAAAACAGGAAAATCACTACCAGTCTGACCTGTGTACTGAAACCCTGTAGACTCTGTCCTAAATACAAACAAATATACATACATAAATGCATACATACATACGTATGTACATATTTAGCCAACAGAATACAGCAAATCATCAAGAAGATTGTAAATCATGACCAGATGGGATTCATACAAGAATGCAAGGACAATTCTACATGGGAAAATCAATAAATTTTAAATACTATATAAATAGAAACAAAGACAGAAATCATATGATCATCTCAATAGAGGCCCAATCATATTTGGATAATGTCTAATACTAATTCATAATAAAAAAAACTACAGAATGTCAGAATAGATTATCTTTACCTCAGTTTGATAAAATCCAGTAAACAACATCATACTAAATAGAAAAGAAAAGAAACTGTACTTGTTGAGGCAAAGCTGTCAATCAGTGGAAATGGGTCCTTCCCAATGAAGCTGCTCCCAGGTCTTCCTGAGGTGTCTCTTTTCCTGAGTGTCCACATCCTTCTGAAGTGTTATGTGGAAATTTTGTTCACCCCACTTGATAGTATCCATATTTCTATCATATCTCCTCCATTCAAATTGGATTAAATCATTTGGAAATTGCATTCCAAGTCCCCAGGCCAATCTCAGTTTCTTGGCATTTGTTTCTTGCTGCTCATATTAGATCCACAAGGATAAGTAACATTTTGACCCATGATTTCCATGCAACATGACAGGCACTGTATTCTCCCCTCTATGTCCTTTTTCTCTTTTATATCACAAAGAATATCCAGGACCCAAGTAAATAAGTATAATGTTTTTATTGAGCCTCACTCCTCAAATGCTCATATGAAAATCTTAAAAAAAAAAAAAAATTCCATGAACTAGGAGAAAAGAAGTCTATTCATATTTGAGTTTTACCAGACATTATATTTCCCTAGATATTTAGAGACAATCCTTTTAATATCTATCTCCTGAGTACATAGCCAACTCTATAAGTGGTTATGCTCAATTTTCATCTTTCTTTTAATTTTGAGAAACTGATACTTGTGCTTCTTTCATTTATAATTGTTACAGGCAGATTACATGAAGGAATTTCAGACAGAGTAACAGAAAAAAAATCAGAGAATATGCTTTCCTCAGAATAAAAACCTGCACAGAATTTTCAAAGATAAACAAATGAGAATCTAGAAATTAACACACACAATAAACTGAGCCTGTACTCAATGGCTATATACTACAATTTTAAATTTAATCCAAGAAAAGAACAAAACAAATAAAACCAAGTGAAAAAAGCAATTTTAATAAATGAGCAAACTCCTCATTTGAACAGTTTAACACTCTGCCAAAGCAGCCAGGTCAAAAAATAATAATGACAATCAGTATATAGATTTCTTTCAGCAGTAAAAAATGGGAACAAGTTACTGATATACTAAGAATGAAGATTATAAGGGACCATAAACTAAAGGAGCCTACACAATCAAATACACAGAACACCCACAACTTCTATTTTAAGAAAGTCATAGAAAATGCACATTCAAGCATAATGAAGCATAAAGCAGCTCATTCAAAAGTAAATGTGTGAGACTTTGTAAGAAAAATGGAAAGTGAAAATTCAATACAAGACCCCTCAGTGCCTTCCCTGATGTATAGTTATGCTGGCGGTGAATCATCAGTCTTACTTCCATCACAATGAAGGATCCAAAGTTATATTCCATACAAATTTCTATTTGTAGAGAAGTAGAATAAAACAATAGCCATTAGTAGCAAAATGCCAACAACAATATTATAGTTTGTAATGGGCAGAATTTTGACTGAAGGAAAAGCAGATCAGGAAAAACTAACAAAAAGACAACTGTACTTGAGACAAGCACACACTTTAGGCCACAATGGCTTATTTCTGGAGGTTCAGAGAAGACAAGAAGAACAGAGTTATATCCACCTGTCCAGGTTGCAGAAGGGTCCTTTCACAAAAAGAAATACAAAGCAGCACAGATGGGAAAGCTGTTTAATTGATGAACACATGAGATCTTCCACACAGAATTCCTCACCATTAAGTGGAGAGATAGCTTAAGATGGTAAGCAGAGCTGTGGAGGGCTTATATTTTCAATGTGGTACAGTGACCCGAGTGTGGCTCTTAGGAAACCAGTTGTAGTAATTAACATAAGATCAGCACTAATAGTGGTTGGACAGGATATTATGTCGGCTTCTAGTACTATGGTCATCCACTAGAAAAATAATTATTGAATTTTTGTTATAATTCAGGTATAAAAAATAAGATAAGTAAACAGCTACACTCTTAATTCACTGAAAAGAGATATCTGCTAAAATAATATCTGTAAATATAATATCATGTGTGCACCTTGTACAATACCAAAACATGAAAACAGTTTGCAATGTATTAATTTATTGAATCTGTATTGTTAAGGTGTCTTGAAACTGTCTGATTGACATTTGTAGTTCAATAAAATTTAAAAAAAATTTAAAATTAAAAAAAGGGGATACAAATGAATGACCATTTTGTTTCTGTATATACAAAATAGGATAGATATTCAACTACTTTGTCTTAATTCAATGAGGAGGAAGACTTGTACTAATAATGTTTGGACAGGATATCATGACTGCATCTTGTGCTCTGAATAATCATTAAAAAGACAACAATGTGTAATGTATTAATTATTGAAAGTGTCCT
>PVKA01039115.1:0-19717 GCA_004027165.1 Ctenomys sociabilis
TGTTTTCATTTGAAGCAAAATATTATCTTACTAAGTGATCAGTGGTTTGTGTTACTTAGTCTATCATGCTGAATGATGACCAATTCCATGCTTATTAGATCCTTTGTTATGTTAAAACATCAAAATAAAGGGGCAGTGATGGAGATTAAAATTCAGATAAGTCAAAAAGTTTAAATTGAAGGGGCAGCAAGATCGCTCAACAAACTAAGCGCCAGGGATTGGCCACCAGTGTGGTGACGCACATCAGTAATCCCAGCATTGTGGAGGCTGAAAACAGGATCACTAAGAGTCTGAGCTGCATATTGAAACTCTACCAAATACTTAAAAAAATTTGTGCATGTGTATGTATGTTTGCGTAAGAAACAAAGATCCTTTCCTTGTATTTTTAAAGTGAATAGTTTTGTGTTTGAACAAATATTTTAGATTCTAATATGTTCCCTTACCATTTTATTTTATTACTAATAAAAATTTTCTTACCATTTTATTACTAATTCATTTATTTACTTATTTGTTTCAGGGTCTTGCTATGTAGCTCAGACCCAAAGTGATCCTCCTGTCTCAGCCTCCCCAGTGCTGGGTATACAGACGTTGGACACTATACCAGATTTTGGTGGCTCAGAGCACCTCGGGCACAGGGCCAGCAGGGCCTGTGGTACTCGGGAGATGGAACCCGGGTCACTGAGCTTGCCAGGCAGGCGCTTGGACCACTGAGTTATCCCTCCTGACCTGCTTTGTCTACTTTGTACTTGTAAACATTTACAGTCTCCAAGCTCTTTTAAGTACCCTGCTATATCATAACATGTTTTTGTACTGTCATCAGTGTGAGGTTTATCCAACTGTGTTCTTTGAGTTCGCTGTAGTTTTATTTTTGTTCTATCCTTCAACTGCACTTAGCAGGAAGTTTCCTGAGGAGTTTGTGTACCTTGTCAGAAACCTCTGTGACTTGTATCAGTGAACTCTAGATTTGCATTGTCCCTGATCCTGATGTTGATCTTACCCCTTTTCTATCAGTATTCCTCATCAATAAGTGCTCATCCTAAGTTATTTCTGATGAAATATCTGACACCCAGAGCTCTATATCAGTGTCAGATTAGACCGGCTGAGGAGGAAGGACTAGGTAATTTTCAGTTGCTCAGGGACTTTGTTGTTGACAGGACTTGTACGGTGGAAAGGATCTCTGAGCTTCAAGTCAACAGTGGGCTTTGAAATCTGCAATCTAGAATCCAGGCTCCCGGTGGAAGCTGGTTTGCTTCTGCGCAGACTGTCCCAAGTCTCTCAGTCTTATTTCATGTCTTCTCTTCCAGAGCACTTTATCCAGGCCCTACCAGAATATCACGTGGTAGCCCCCGTCCGAGTAGATTCTGCTGGGCACTTCCTGTCCTATGGCTTGAACCTTCCTGCCTCCAGCAGCAGGAGGAAAAGAGGCTTGGATGGCTCCGAGGACTGGGTGTACTACAGAATTGCACATGAAGAGAAGGACCTGTTCTTTAATCTGACAGTCAATCGAGGATTTCTTTCCAATGGCTACATCGTGGAGAAGAGATATGGGAACCTTTCTCATGTTGACATCACTGCTTCCTCGGGCCCCCCTTGCCATCTCAGGGGCACAGTTCAGCAGAAGGGTACTGCAGTCGGGACCGCAGTCCTCAGTGCCTGCCACGGTCTGGTGAGTGCCTGGCCTCTCCTCTGCCCCTTCTCTGCCCCAGGCTCTTCAGAGTCGGTCTGGACCTTCTTCTGGCAGGTTCAATGTCCCATCAAAACTTTGGAATTGAGTCCTCCAACGGGGCTGCACAAAGTGGATAATAGATAGAAGGTGATCAGTGTGAAGGTGCCAAGAATAAAGGCCCTGGGTTTCACAGGAGAGAAAGCTCAAGCAGGGAACAGGGTGGGGGAAGGAGAAGAGGGACTGTTTGAGCTAAGTCTTTGGGCTAGGCCTGAGGGTACTGTTCACTTGACTGTTGGTTGGCAACTTTTGAATTTGGAAAACCTGAACTGGTACTGAGTGAGAATTTTACTGTAGTGATGTGATGTCATTAACTGATATGATAGGCTGGAAGGTTCTGAACTTGGGAATCAGATGTCACATGGGACTTTGTGTTGTCACCTCTCTGTGCTTCTGTTTTCTCATCTATAAAAGAGGACAAGGATAAAATTGGTCTCAGAGCCAGGGCTGGCTAACTCTGCCCACCTACTGTTTTCATAATTAAATTTGCACTGGATAATGGCTGTAATCCTGCTGTTACAGACCATCTATGGTTGTTTCCAAACCATATTGGTAGAGCTAGGTAGTTGGCTAGAAAGCAGAAAACCTTGAAAGAAGAAAAGATTTGTCAGAAAAGTTTGCTAATATGTGTAACAGGGCACTGTGAAGATTAAACGAATTAATATATGCATATTGTAAGACTATTTAGTGAACAGTAACACCCACGAACACTTGCTGTTATTAATTTTTCCATTTTATGTTTCCAGTACACTGGACATTGGAGTATGTGATTTATTTATTTATTTTTGGGAGAACCAGGGACTGAACTCAGGCCCTTGTGCTTGCCAGGGAAGCGCTTATTCCACTGAGCCATCTCCCCAGCCCCTGGAGAGTATGGTTATGATATAATTTGTGTTTGCTCTCTCTTCCCTTAGCAGTCAAGGAAGCTTGGAGATCCTTAACTGTACAAGTCAGAGTCTGAATTTTTTATTATATATATGCTATATCTCAAAGTGTGGCCAAACTTAGTTTTTAAAAAATTTATTTATTTAATACAGGGTCTCACTATGCAGCTCAGACTCCTAGTAGTGATCCTTCTCAGTGTTGGAATTACAGGTCCGGTTTTGGGCTGGCACAGCATGCAGCACCAGGAATCAAATTCAGGACCTTGCACTTGCCAGACAGGTGCTTAGAGCACCAAGCTGTCTCCCCAGCCCCAAACTTAATTTTCATAATTTAAGTTGCTGTATACTTCAATGTTCTGCTTTCTAAAGGAAGCTTTATGCTGTGTAACATTATTTGAGTCTCAGGAATAATTAGACTACCAGGACCTTTTCCATTTGAAAGTGCCCAAGGAGTGCTGAATACCATCATGGGAGCACTTCTCAGTTCAGATTTTGTGTTTCAAAGAAGCTTGGTACCTTTGTTTCCACTTCTAGCAGCAGCTACAGTGACAGACGTATCTAACTACTAGGGAAGCAGTGCTTGGGAGGTTGGAGCTTTGCTCCAGCTTGTGTGAGAGGCAGGCACCAGCACTTAGCATGTGCTTGGGGGTACGTGGTTGCCAGAAGAGGGCCCAGAGTCCTTGCATGGTCATGGTGGAGTCTGAGGTTTGCCAAGAAAAATGGCTGGCGACCCTGGCATTCATACAGAAGGCACCGGTCCTCCCATGTGACTGCCATTTTCTGTTGTTCATAATTTAGGATTCTGTTTTTCTTGCATCCATGTAACTTGGCTTTCGTGGAATACTGTGGGGGAATTCATGTAAAACATTGTACAGTGATTTAGATTTTCTGAAGAACCTCAGAGAATGAATTGCTTCAGAAAATAAATGGAAAATCTTGTTTTCTATTTTCTGTAAGTCTAGATTTTCAAATGTTGGTGTTTAACATTTATCCTCACTGGAATGTAAACATCACAAAACCAGGAATGGGCACTGTTCTCCCTAGGCTTCACGCAAGGCCTGGTTGGATAGGGGAAGCATTCCCGTTCTGGAGTCTTCTTGGCTCACTCAAGCTTCACATCACATCTTCCCTTTGCTTTCTCTACTGGGCTCTGGAAATATGACTTCTGTCCCAATCCCTGTGGCCAGGAGGAATGGAAAAGACCCTTGATCGGGAAGTTGCTGCACGTAGGAATGATCTGTAAGGCCAACTGCAAAGATTGTATGAGAAAGTGTCATGGGAAGTATGTCTATTCACTGGCCTAGGGGATGAGGAACGCAGTAATTATCATGCTTGCAAAGCTCCTGGAGGCTTCCAGCACTGTGTTCTTTGGATCTAAAGGATTAGCATCACAAGGGGACTCACTAGAAAGACAAATCTGTGGGCTTCACTCTGAACCTGAGGAATCAGAATCTCTAGGGGTGAGCAAAAACCTGTCTCTGTCTCTGTCTCTGTTACCAACTATGTTAAGACATAACTCACTTCCATGTCATTTACCCACTTTAAGTGTAAAATTCAACGCCCTTTAATATATTAACAGGTCTCTGCAATGAGGTTTAGAACATTCTTAGGAGGCCCCACTGAATCCTGATCTCTTAGCAGTCACAGACCAGTGCTCTGCCCCCTGATCCAAGGCAACCACCCAGCTACATTTTGTCCCTGTTAGATCTGGTTTGAAATCCATGTTTAAGAAACTTGCCAGAAGCCTTGTGCTTACTGAAGTCTGAAGAGCACTGAGCTAGAGCAGTTGTTTTAACTTTGGCTCCTCTGAGGATCACCTACCAGTTTTAAAAATGTATCTGTGCCCTGGCACCCAGCACTCTGTATGTTCTGATTTAAGTGGGCTTATTTTGATGCCCAGGCAGCAGTAGTTTTAAAAGCTTCCCTATTGATTCCAGTTGCTGTTGCCAACCACTAGACTAGCAAGAATGGGTATTATTTAGCTCTGTTAGCCAATATTGTTCTACAGTAGCTGGTCTTGCCATGTGATTTTTAACAAACATCCGGGGGTGAGAACTGTTGCTCTAAATCTCTCCCTACTTTGATCTTTTGCTTTCCGAGGGAAGTTACATGCTGTGGATTATTATTCAAGATATGGGAATAAGTAGACTATCAGGACATCTTCAATTTCAAAGGTCCTAGGGAACGGTGAGTACCACATGTGGGCATTTCTGGATTCAGATTTTAGATTCGTGCTACATACAGGAAGGTGCAGCGCTAGCCAAGATGACAGAAAACTTTTAGAGCCAAATTATTAACTGGTTTTGCCAAAAACACTGCACTGGGATTATCTTGGAGCTTTTCACAAATAATTTGACAGTTCATGTGTGGCAATAAAAAGGCACTGAAAGCTAATTGAATTTCTTTCCTTTCTGTTATGAGCATAGCTTGTAACTGGATTTAATTCCCTTGTTAATATGGAAAACTTGATCAGTTCTCCATTAGAGTAGTTCCAACAAAAAAGCAGTGAGTGGACTTGTGTCTGGCCTCCCGATCACATACCTGGGGTCTTACTGTGTTGTATTTGGTTGCCTTCTCATCTAGAGATAATCCCACTCTCCAGGAACAAGATGGCATGCGCAGAATCTTCTGGCTGTCAGCCTCCTCCCACATCAGGGGTAAACCTGGCATTTGGGAAGTTTTTCCTAGGAAAACATTATTTTCATGTGGACCAGGACCCTACCTTTTCACTCCTGAGGCTCAGGTCTGGAATATTCTTTCAGATACAGGCAGGTGAATGAGACATTGGAGGCCATGTTCTTTTGGATTTATTTGTGATTTCAGAATATTCATTTCAGAGGCCCGGCTGATTTTAGGCTGATGTTCCCAGGAAATCTGTTACCATTCCCTGGCCTGGTTGTGTTCCCCAGCCCATGGAGGCTGATTCCAGACTGGGTCGGCCCATGTCCCCTGCTGTGCAGCGCTCCTCTGTCATCTCTGCATCCCTTCAAACTTTCATAGCTTAAAATTAGGAAATTGTTTTGCTTCAACAGTTTAGTGGATTGGCCCCACTCCAAGTTCTTTGATGGGGAAACTGTGCTCTTTAATCAGTTAGACTCTGAATATATTCTTGGGCACAGTGAGAGTCCCAGTAGGGTAGCTTTGGTTTTGCTGCTGGCACAGGTTCTAGGGGGTTGATTCCAGCTGAGGTTGTTGTATTTTGGTTGATATTTCTGTACTGGAAACAGAAACTCTATACTGACACATGGTACAGGATTGAGATTCTGATTTTTACAGGTACTCCATTCCCATCAGTGGCCTGGCCTAAGTACCCACCCTCTGGACTATATACCTGGGTCAGTAAACAAAGATAGTCTGTCTGTCTATCTATCTATCTATCCATCCATTTATCATCTACCTATCAACTGTCTATCATCTATCTATCACCATTAAATTCTTATTTACAGCATGTCTTAGTTATGGCTTTATTAAAGGAATATTATTTGTAGCTCTATCATAAACTCACCTCACATTGAGCCCCTGCTGCCGAATTCAGACCTGATCCTTAATCTGAGCAGCTAGTTGTCAGTCTGTCCCTGCTATTGGGCTTCAAGTCACAATCAACTCAGTTTTAACTATTCCTCTCTTTAGCTACATGGGATTGTCTTATTTTGAATTCCACTGTAAAATAAGACTTTGAGTAAATTATTTTATTTGTGCTACTGTAAGTCAAATGCAGCATTTTGATTTTGATGGAGTTGTAGGGTCATGAATAGTTTTAAGAATGTGTATGGAAAGATCTTATGGTCCCTTTACCAGTGTCTTCCAATGGTAATGTTTTGACAAATCACCACATGATATCTCAGCCAAGATTTTGCCATTGTCACAGTCACGATGCCAAACATCTCTACCACAAGAATATCTTCAGGTTGTCCATTTATAGCCGTAACCCCTCTCACTTGGTGTTTAGATTTACATTTGAATTCATGATCTTTTTTTAACTTAAATTTTAGATGAGATATAAGGCTTAGGGGGAGGTTCACTTCCTTCCTTTCTCCCCCTTTCCTTTGCCTTCCCTCCTTTTGTGACTCCCTCCCCTTCAATATATTTAGATATTCCTTGATTCTTTTTTCATCTTTTCCATGTAACTTTCAGCAGGGTGGTATAGGGTCAGGGAGATGACTCAGTGTCAGAAGTGCCTTTCTGGTAAGTGCAAGGTCCTGAGTCGCATCCCTAGAACTGCCAAATAATAAATAAATAAATAAATAATAAATAGGTAAAAGCATGGTAGTATATATGTTATCTAGATGTAATTTAAATGTATAAGAGGAGGGATGTAATACTACCCTGCTTTCTATAAATGATTTGGGCATCTGGGGGTTTTGTATCTGTGAGGAATGGACGCTGGGGCAAGTCGCTTAGGCACTGAGGAATGACTACAAGTATATGACTCATATTCTTTCACCCATGTATGAAATTTAGGTTGTTTTCATATACTGATGATTACAAATGATGCTGCCATAAACATGTGAGTAACTTCAATTCCTTTAATATATCCTCAGAAGTAGGATTTCTGCATCAGTTCCTTGGAAGGACTTAAGAATCCCATTTGTTTCTCGTTCTGTGTCTTTATTTTACAAAATGTTTGTCAGCTGCATTTTTCATGAGAAATTCCCAAGCCCATTTCTGCTGTTTGTATCATCTCCTGGGTCATTGGTCCTTGTGGCCACCAGGCCTTCCCCACAGATAGTGCAGCTAGTGTGAATGAAGAAGGAGGCTCTTAGGTCCAGTGAAAATAATTGTTTTCTATTTTTTCCCCTCATCCCTGTGTCACAGTGTGTTTGGGAAAAGTTAATGAAACTGTTTTGCAAATGCATTTCCCTGGTTTGTTAAGTCACATTAGTTCCCAAATACATTGTTTTGGAGAGTTTTCTGATTATAAAATAATCTGGGAGACTAAGAACAATATCTTATGTGTTCACCTCATTGCCTTTTCCACGGCAAAAGGACGGAGCCTGTTGGGAATTCTGTGCTTGATTCACGGGGAAGATCTGACTCACTGGCTGTGGGCCTGCATGGAGCAGCCACTGCTCTGATGAGAGCTAAATTTTGTTATTGGACCTCACTAGTGTGATCTGTGATTTCTTTTCAGTTGAAGAACCTCATTGCCCTTTTAATTTGACTCTTGTCTTACAGACTTTAAAATCTGCCAGCATTTGCAAATTATGTCAAAACTGACTTAACCCTATGAGCTTTTCACAGAGTATTCCTGGGTGAAAAAGTAAGAATAATCTCATCACTCATCCCTACTTCCCCACACCCTTGGAGATGCTTTAGGAAAGTATTCTGGTTTTCTTTATTGGCTTAGTAAGACCACCCACGTGTTTAGCTCAAACTTTTGGGACGCTTGATTAAAACTGCTTTTCTCAAGTCTTCAATGAACTTTATGTCATTATTGGGCTCTTTTGTTGCAATCTAACTTGATACTATCTTGATAATGTTTGAGACAGTATTTGTGCTTGAAATATATTTGCTCTTTGCTTCTGTGATAACATGCTAGCATGATTTTTCTGTAACTTGTTCCTCTGACCACTGTGTCTCAGTACTCTATACTCATTTCCCTGTACTCAGCTACTAGAGTGTCTTAGGCTTTTGTCTGCAATCATTTTTCTCTAGCTTCATCTGTTGCTAGGTAAGCACCAGCCCCAAGTCGGTTAGTCCATCATTCAGTGAGTCAGTGAGTCAGTAAGTCAGTCAGTCAGTCAGTCTGTCTGTCTATTACCTGTCATTTATCTAATCATCTAGTAATATGGAATCATATTTATTATCTGTTTCAATATCTATCTCTGTATTTATCTTCATATGTATGTAAATAACTCCTAGATTTTCTTATATAAATTATACTTATAGGAACTCCAGCCATCTATTGCATGGTCATACAGATTTTTATTAGGTATCTCAAATTAAAGGCCAACAAAGGGCTCCCCTCCTTTATTCTTCCCCATCTCTCTTTCTTACAGTTGCCCAGCTCAAAATTCCTGGAGTTATTGACTCATCATTGACTCTTTTTCTGTCCTATTCCGTATCTATTTTTATCAGCACATCTTGTCATCTCTATCATCAAAATATGTTCAGGCTCTATGACTGCTGTCTCCAGCAAGGCTGGCACTCTAGTATGCCTGTTCTCAGTGGGAGTAGTTGTACTCTCCAGAGAGCACTTGGCAGTATATAGAGACATTTTTGTTACAAATGGAGAGGAGGGAACTGCTTCTGCCATCTAGTGAGTAGAGGCCAAGGACTCTGCCAAATTTCCTATAATGCACAGAACAGCTTCTGCTATAAAGGATCATGTGGCCTAAAATATCACTAGGACCAAAGTTGAGAAACCTCACCCTAGTCCAACTCACCATTCTTCACCTTAGGCAACTCGTTAGTGATTTCCTAAGCTCTTCTCTTAATTCCTTGCAAAGCTTTTCTCACACGGTGGTCAGACTGGTACTCTGAACACGTCTACAGGGCAGCGCCACTCTTCTGCTTAAAGTCTCCCACTGTTTGCTCATCATAGCATAATGAAATGTAAACTTCTTGTCCTGGTTTCCAGAGCACCCTGACCTGCCTACCTTCCTGCCTCTCCAGACCGTTTAGCGTTCCTGCACTGTGCCTTAGCCACATGGACCCTTTCTGTGCTTCTCCCAAAGCACATTTCAGCATCATGACCTTTGCGCATGCTGTTCTCTCTCACTAGAGTGCTCCATCTTCAGATTTCTGCATAGCTGCTTCCCTGTGAATATGATACACTATCTTAAGGTCTTTGCTGCCACTCAAACTGAAGTAGACCCTTCCAGTATTCAATGACATTGCCTATTTTATTTTTAAAAAGGAATCTACAGGATCTAAGTCTTTGTTTCTCTCTGCTTAATTTTTCTTTTCTTCACTTTGCCTTATATGCAAATGTTCAGCTATGCTCCATAATGAACACTCAGTAAATACTGGTTAAACAAATGTGCCTTTCTACTGTTCCAGGTTCCTATAGATATTTCCAACTCATGGTTGCAAAGTGAGATTACATTTCTTCAACTACTTAAACAATGGCTTAACACCCACATATGAACTGTGATAGTGCAGTTTGGTTCCTTAAGCTTATCACTCACTGTAAGAGGACTGACATCCAGGAATGCGTGTTTTGTGTTTTGGCTGCTATCTCATTGACTTTTCTAAAAAAGGATACTGATATTACTTTTACAAGTGAGGTGCAGGTTTTTCTGAGTTTTGCTAGGCACTTTCTAGTCTAATTTATAGTTTTCAGTAAGATTATTTTGGATGTTGCTCATAAAGGTAAGAAGCAATATAATACAAAGAGTAACATAGTTTTTTCATCTCTTCTGTGGTCAGTGTAGGCTAAGTTTTAAGAGTATCTAATGAACACTTTTCTTGCTTGGGGATAAACTGAAATGTACTTCTTTCCTGAGTCCTGGGCCTAATCGTGAGACCTTTGAGCAGGGAGAAAGTGTCCATCTGTGTGCTTGTCTGTCCATCTCTTCCTCCATGTAGCCATCCATCCCCACATCAGACCAACTTTATTTCCAGTTCTTTTTTCCAGCCCTGGTTTCTTTCAAGGAATAACTATCTGCTTACTTCATGGGAAACCCATCTGAGAGTTGGGTCACATTTTGCAGTTTGGACATTGTGTACCCTGCCAGACTGCTGGGCCACTGGGGACTCAAATCCCGCCGAAGCTCTGACAGCTGAACCTGGCTACGGCTCCGGGTGAAAACCAAACTCTAGCTATAGGAGGAAAAGAGAACATTTCATGATTCCTTTGGCTAAAGTGGTATACATTGTTTAGCAATTATTGCATAAAAATTTGGCACACATTTTAGGCATCTACTGCCAAGATGGGGTGCCTTTTAAGACTCACTTGTCTGGTTGAGGCATTTTTTAAAACTTAATTTCCCTTCCCTATAAGTCTTATAACTTGCAAAATTATAAAACAGTAGCCCCTGAACTCCTTATATACAGGATTTGGCCTAGTTTTGTGGCCTCCAGAGCAGAATCACTTGACGATGCATTAGTTTATTGCCAGCCTGTTTTCTGAAGCTTAAATTATTTGGTCTCAAGTAACAGTGTGTGTGTTAATCAACAGATCTTCTTCCAGTGAGATACAGCAAATCTTCACCAGTTCCCTTTCTCAATATTACCCCTGAAATAAAGTAAAGAACAAGACAGTGTTAATTTCCCAAAACACTAAGGTCTTTGCACTTTTTGTTTTTGTGTTCTTTGCATTTGATTTCTGGTAAACTAGGACTTATGTGGTTATGTAAAAGCTCAGATAATTTCTAAAGCTGCAGCAACACATTTCTGCTCAGCAGCATTCTCAGTAGCCATGTGTGGAGGCAGACTATTGTTTCCTAGTTTTGCCATCTTTGTCCTGGGAAGACTTTTATTCTTGTTGACAGAACATTAATGTACTCTTCCAACTTTTAGCCAGCGAGGTCTCATTCAGTGCTAGGATATGGTGTTGCACTAATTTGAGCTCTTTAGACTAGTGAGATTCTGACATCCAGAAATGTATTTTTTCTTGTGTTTTGGCAAACAAATGTCATAACCGGGGACTGGGGACATTTAAAAAAATCTGTGCCATAGGAGGGAACATCTACTGCAAAGTTGTGCTTCGGGCCAGGTTATTCCTGCCAGTGCAACCCAGTTCCTGGCCTGGAAAGCCCTGCTAATTTTCTTTTTTTTCTGCACACACAAAGAATGTAATTGCTTCTTCTCCTTTGTTGGCTGCAGCCTGGGCCATGCAGCAGAGGAATGAAGTCCACTGGCAGAGCCATGTGGGAAATCTCGCCCCAGGAGGGTTCTTGCTTTGCTTTCTGGTCCTGAAAAGCTCAGCCCATTTGTGGAAACCACTCATCTGAGTTACAGGGCACCCGTGTGTCAGAGCTCCTTGTTCGTCCCCACGGGGAGGGAAATGAATGTTCTTTTCATCCCCTAAGTCTGCTGCCAGGCTGAGGAACCTTCCCTGACCCCTGACCTTTGAGGTTGCCTGGTCAGACACATGCTTACTCAGTCTTGAGACTTTGCAACTGGGCTTCTGGCTTGTGGAAATTCCTCTGTTCACAGTGAATGCTTCATGCGGCAGGCTCATAAATACAAGGACTTTTTTCCTTCCTCTCTTTTTAACTATTTTTTTTTTTTTTTTTTGCTGACTTTTTATTTCACTGACTTCGTTTTGTAGGTTTCCATCATGATGGATTGAAGGAGGAAGGTAGAACCTGTACTTGGAGAATCATCATTGATTTTTATCCTTTCTCTGGGTCTTGAGTCAGCAGCCCTCACTGTGGCCCTGGGATGCCACTGGAGAAAGAATGCAGGGTGGGCCTGTCCTGCTATGGGGGACGAGGAGCCAGAACTAATTACCTGGCTTCTATGCTTACACAGATGCAGCATAGAGGCAGACTTCCTCTCATGGAAATCTCTGCTCTGGAGATTTCACTGTGCATTGCACTTCTGTTTTCATTACAGAAACTAACAGTAAAGTGGCCAGACTATCTGCATTAGCATTTCTTTTCCTGCATTAGCATTTCTTTTCCTTTTTTTTTTGACCCAATATGATGCATAGTTCTAGGCAGCTTAACTATTGAAGAAAGCTGGTTACTTTCACCCATGACTTTATTATCTGATATTTTAATAAGGATATTGAAAAATGAAAACAAAGGCTGGCCAAATAGCTCAGCAGATTAAAGCACCTGTAAGCAGCTACAGGGGTTTGATACCCTAGCCTGCCATGCCAACTCTGTCCCTGAGGCACACTAAGATGGTAATTGAGACTGGGGGTGGTGGTACATGCCTGTAATCCCAGCTCTTGGGGAGGCTGTGAACAGGCAGATCACTATGAGCCGAACTTAGTAGTGAGACCCTGAACACTCTGAGACCTTTCCCTAAAATACAGAAAGAAAGCAAGAAAGAAAGAAAGAAAGAAAGAAAGAAAGAAAGAAAGAAAGAAAGAGAGAAAGAAAGAGAAAAAAAAAGAAAATTGCAAACAAAAGACTTGAGTTTTATTTTTTTTAACTAAAAAAATTCACTTGATTATTAGATTATGTTTCAGTGTGACATGACTAATATACTTAGACAACCTATGCTGAATAAATTCACTGGATTTGAGAGTCACAGGAGAGGTGAGCCCAAAGATTTATTCAATTTCTTACAAATTGTGACCTTGGGTGACCCTTGCCTCTTTGGCATGTGACTTTTGATGACCTGGGTCCTTCAACAAGGAATCATCTGAGGGTGTATTGGGAATGTTGGTTCTCAGACCTTACTTATTACCTACTCAATCAGATCTAAATTTGAACAGGATCCACATGTCTTGCATTGCATTAAAATCTGAGAAACATTTGCCTGTTGAACCCAGACACATTAACTATTTGAGGCTACTCATTTATCGATTGTACCCTTCCAGCAAATTATCTGCTTGAAAACCTAATGATTCTTAGGCAGTATCAGGTAATTATGTTACTCCAACAAAAGTGGATGGGTGAAAGGATACTTCATAGTCAGTATTCTGTCACTGCAACAAATACTCAAGATAGAAAATTTAAAAAGAAGGAAAGGTTTTATTTTGACTTATGGTTCCAGAGGGTTTAGTTCATGGTTATTTGGCTCCATTCTTTGGGTTTGTTGTGAAACCGAGCACCATTGCTATAGCAAAGCCACTCTCCTTAGAGGATACAAATGTGGGGACACTAGGGTTTTATTATCACCTTCAGGGGTATAGCCCACAATAACCAAACTTACACTCTGCCCCACTTCCTGAAGGTTCTGCCACCTCCTAATAATCCCACAGGATGGTAAGCCAGTAGCACCCTGATGGGTCTTTGGGGGGCATTTAAGATACAAACTATAACAGGGTAGAAGAGGAAACTTCGCTAAAGTGATTATATAAAAGATGGAGAAAGTACCGAAGTAATATAGATTGTAATGGCCAGATATACCCATTTGTTGTCACCCTTTTCTGTCCTTCTGTCTTTGGTAGTGTTTGACATGTTTGAACCCATGTCATTGGTAAGGGCAAATCTTAACAAGACAGCTGCTGTTTTTTCTCAGGTTCTTTAATTCTCAGTTATCTGGTGAGGGTGCCAAGCAATGACCTGTCATTTTGGTGCCTTCATCAACTCTGTTGGGCACAGACAGGCTTTTCTGGGTCTGGAGAGGCCTGAGAGAGACAGTGACAGCTGGAACTATAACAGTGTTTATGCTTTTATTTTTATCCCCAGAGGGTCGCTAAGTTTGTGTCAACTGTGAGAAAACCTTTATGCTATAAGTATTCCCCTAAGAAATTAAAGGCGTGGTGTTGTCCAAGCTGGTAATGAAAGTCTGGGTGTAAAAGAAGAAAAGCAAAACCAGAGTCAGGGTTCCTTCTCAGCTCGAGGAGAACATCATCATGTAAGCGGGGCTGCTGGTCACAGCATACCCTGCGAGCAGCAAGAACATCAGATGTGGCTTCTGCAGCTGCAATGACCACTTTACGTGACTGGCTCAAGGAACTATGGAATTAGAAATTTGCATATGTGTCTCTTCTCCATGTCTCTGTAGGCCATTTGGTGCTATTACAGCTGTCTGTGTAATATTGACATCATTAATTATGTCTGGTTATTTACTCTTAAGACCTTTCAAGCAGTCCAGCATTAAAAGTCTTCCTCTACTAATATATAAATACACAATCTTATTCTCGGTTTTTCTCCATGTTATTGGATTTGATTTCCCTCCTTCATATGTCTCAGATATGTATTTAAAAAAGGAGTTATTTGCAGACACTAGTACTTCCCGCCCAGACCCTATCTCCTTAGCTTTCAGGCTATGCATTCCCATTTAGACATTCCTTTAGAGTTTTGTAGTTACCTTGGCTGAGGAAACAGTAAACTGTTTTGAAAAACAAAGTTATGAGAGATATAAAATTTAATATTGAATGGTTCTATTTGATGTTGTTCAGTCCTTTTCCATTTACTAGCCTACCCTTTTCTGACCCTTTCTGATAACAGGCAGATTTTTCTCTAGAGTTTGCTCCTCATCTGACTTCTGCTTTGGCTCTAAGGGATGAGTCACATAATTTAATATGTAGAAAATCCACAATCTCTTAGGGGTCATCAGTTATCATTGTCTTTTTTTTTTCTTCCAAGAAAGCTTTCTTTTTTCCAGCAAGACTTTTTAAGTTTCTAAAGTTTTTGGCTCAACTTTTCTCTTTCTGATCCTTCAGTATTTTAAGGGCTTATTTTCTTTTTCTGGTTGTGAGTTGCCTAGGCTTTCTCTCTTAACTGTCCTTTCTACTTTTTGCTCTTCTTTTGTTTTATCAGCAACAAAACTTCCCAGAGATCTTTGCGAGCATCTTGTCCCAGGATGCCTGCCCTCTGACTGACCCTCTCTCCTGGTACAACTGCTTAGTAGTAGTGTCTGAGATTCAGAGGGGTCTAAGGGCATGTGATATTTTGTTAGGAAGACACCCTTTCTCTCCTGGAGCCATTGGGTATGTAGTTTCTCCATAGGAGCAGAAACTACTGTTCATTTGAACCTTTAGACCTTTAGACCCTTGTAGTAAGGGCAAGTCACAATTACATGGTGGGATCTGCTTGGTGTGGATAATAGAGTTGGTGTAAGTGATATATTTGGAGCAAAAATGACCACATTAGAGATTATGGAGTGTTGCCCTTTCTGTTACATTTTTATCACATAATATATTTATATATTATAAAATTTAAAAGGTTAAAGAAAACTTGTGCTTTCACATACCTCTGCCATTCAACTTTGCTTCCCAGTGATATTGGCCAAACACATTTTATTGTAATACAGTTCACATACTGTAACATTTATCATTTTAACCTTTTTACATACAAAGTTTGGTGACATCAAATACATTCATATTCTTATAAATTCACCACCATCATTCATCTCCAGAACTTTTCATCATAGCAAACCAAAGCTCTGTACTTATTAAGTAATAATTTTTTTCTCTCCTCTCTGCTTAACCTGCTAGAAATTACTGTTTTATCTTTCTCTATAAATTTCACTATTCTAGGAACCATATACAAATAAAATCAGACCATATTTATTCTTTTATGAGGAAATGATTTTAGTTGGCATAGTGTGTTTAGACTCTATCCATTTGTACTATGTCAGATTTCCCTTTTCTAAGGCTGAAATATATGCTGCATAACATTCTGGATATCATTTAGCCCTAAAGATGAAGAGAATTCTGACTGTGGACTTTTAAAGTTACAGACGTCTCTGTGGAGAGAGGGTTGCATGTGAGTGATCTGCTATGGCCTTCCCTAGGCAAGCTATGAACCTGGTGACACAGCAAGGGCAGCCTGTGAACTTGGGGTCAGAAGATCTGTATTTGAAGCCCTCATGTGACTGTAGCTGACTTTAGAAAGTTAGCTTTAACATCCAGACAGGAGGAGGGAACCATTTGATTATTCTTTATAAGTAGCATGTGCTTTTCCTAAATGGTACATTCTATATAATATTGTTGAATTCCTATCATCTTTTTTTTACATTTTATATTATTTTTTTCATTGTTTCTTTTTTTTTTTTTTTGTATTTTACTAAGGGTCAACAGGTTCTGGAGAACTGTGTATACTGCTTTCCCATCAATACAGATGCCATAGCTAACTTTTTCTGGTTGAGGTTTTGTCACCCTGCCTTGTGTCGAACATGGGTGATTCCCCAAGTTTCTTCCAGTTCTATTCTGCAACCCTCTCCAGATCCCCAGCTTTACTCTTTAAGCCTGGCTCTGCCTTTTGTGGTGATCCGCACTAACTTCCTTTCTTTGAGCTCACGCCCCACTGTTCCTCTGGCTTTTGCTGTGATGCCCATGGTCCTGGTGTCTTGGGCCTCCTGTTCCAACGTGGGTCACCTGCAGGCAGGGGCTTTGCGCCTACGGCTGGTGGGCGTAGCAGGAGAGGCTGCTGTGCCCTGGTGCTGTGCCTTCCTCCCATTTCCCGTGTTTTTCCAGCTGCTCCTGGCATTTTCTCAGTCATTCTTTATGCAGCATTGTAGAAAGTAAAGTGAACTTTGTGCTATTTTCTGCATGAAAAAGATGTTCAAAAGTTACAGTATGAGTAACTCCAGTTTTAAATGTATTTTGTTCTGAAAGCCAAGTAGATCTGTGAATCCTCCTTTAGTGGACACCTGTGATCTTGTAAGTTTATTTACAGAGGCCTTCCCCAGAGAAAATTCTGTTTTACCACTGATTCAGCAATATTGTTTGAAATATATTCTGATTTATTTATTTATTTTTGATACAGGGTCCCACTATGCAATTCAGAGTCCTAGTAATCTTCTTCTCTCAGCCTCACCAGTGCTGGGACTATAATACGCACCACCATGCCCAGTTCTGGAGACAGCACAACGTGCCTGGGGTTCTGGGGCTGGCACAGCATGCAGTTCTGGTGCTCAAACTCAGGACCTTGCTTTTTGCCAGGCAGGCACTTACGCTGCCAAGCTATCCCACCAGCCTGAAATATACTCTTAACTAAATCACGATTTAATTTTATGCGAAAGTTAGAAAAGAACACAGGGCATAGCATAGAGGTGGAGGAGGCATTGAATTATAACAGAGTAGACTTCACTACTTTACACAGTATCACCACGCTTTTTTCCTTTGTAAGTTATAGATGAACATTTCTAGGCCCCTTCACCTCTCTACCTTGTTGTCCTGATAAAGTAAAATGTTCTTTTTGGTTTTCATGGGAAGTGCCTTCATGAAAGGTGGCTGAGGCTATCATACAGGGTGTCTGTCACATGGCCACATGGGGGACATTGGTAGCCCTTGCCCGGGTGCTCAGGGTGTGCAGGAAGATCATCAAAGTTCGTGCACCTACAGTATTTGATGGCAATGGAATATGCATCTCTGACAGAACTAAACAAAAAAGGGAGATAGAAATGAAGGAACATTTTGTAATGGAAAAAATATGTATGTATATGTATCTGTATATAAAAATAGGTTAGATATACAGCTTCCTCTTAGTTCAATGAGAAGAAAGATTTATACTGATAGTGTTTAGACAGATACCATGTCTACATCTTGTACTATGAATAACTACTACAAAGAGAATGATAGGCAATGTATGAATTATTGAAACTGTCCTACTAACCTGTTTTAAAACTATCTCATTGATATTTCTTTCTCAATAAAATTATTGTTATTATTATTATTATTATTATTTTGCAGAACCGGGGATTGAACTCAGAGCCCTGTGCTTGCCAGGAAAGTGCTTATTCTACTAAGCTATCTCCCCAGCCCCTCTACTGAGCCATCTCCCAGGCCCCAATAAAATTATGTTTTTTGAAAAAAGAAAGAAAGCGGAGGGTACAAGAGGAAGATGAACAAGTGAGGGTACAGAATGCTGTAATGAGCAGGAATAACAAGCCAAGTAGGAGAGCAAGCAAAAACCCGTTGGTCCCTTTGGCTCTGTGAGCAACTCTGATGGGAGAAAAGCAAGGATCCTTCCATAGAAGCTCCCTGCTCTCAAAATACTTTGCCGGATCTTTAAAAATGTATTATTGTGCACATTTGGAGTTCACAAAATGTTGAAGGATACACACAAATTACAGTGGCAGCAGCATAACGAAGCAGCAGCATAATGAAGCATATTCACATAGTCAGCATCTTATCTTCTTATGTAGCTTTGGGCACATGAGAGAGGAGAATTTAAAAGGTATTTAACAGAAACTTCTAATACTGTATAATTTTATATACACCTTTTCATCAAAAATTCACTCACGAGAATATCTTTGAACCCCTGACTGATCCAAACCGTCATCTGATTTTGTCGTAGTCTGTCACAGTTGCTTTCCTCATTACTGCACAAAATACCTGACACTGACAATTACAGAAGATGGTTAGTGTGGCTCATGGCCTCAGTTCCATGGTTTGCTCATCCCAGTGCAAAGGCAGGATGGCAGGGGGGCACAGCAGAGGCAAGAGAGCCCAGCCACAGCAGCTGGGAAGCAGACGAGGAGGGAGGGGTGGGGGACAAGGGCACCCACTTCTGGGTCTCACCCCTAGTGACCCACCTCCCAGAAGATCCCACATTCTGACAGCCACTGAGGTCATCCATGGGTGAATTCACTTGTGAGCACAGTGTCCCCCCAGGTCTACTCGCCTTCTGCATACATGAGGATTTGGGAGGGTTTTAGGTGTAAACCATAACAGTTATCCTTTTCTCTTGTGCTAGTCATTTGTTTCCATCCTAGGAGAACTTCCTTCCACATCATGAAATTATGACGCAAATACTGTAGTAAGGTGGTTTGGATAAAAATGAGGAAACAGGACTTAGTACATTGCTTTGCTATTTTAGTAAAGAACATGATGCAGTTGTCTGGGATGGGCGTAGGCAGGAGTGGGTGGGAATGCCAGGTATGAGAGAGGCTGGGGAGAGTGCAGTTCTTGCAGGAAGAATGCTGAAGTGGTCAGATGGTCAGCCAAGAGGCTAGATGCTTGGCTTTGGTGGGACTCAAGCAGAGTTAGTGCTGGAGGGGCCACTACACATCTGAATGGGAAAGGAGACTGACTTGGGGCCCTTTTAAGGTGAAAAGCGCCTTGCCTCAGTGTGACTCAACAACGTATGGACGTGGAAAGAGCTCATGCCAATCAGCTTGACTATGAAGTGCCTGGCAATGGCATATAACAAATCTGGGTTCTAAAATGTGGCTTGCCTCCACCCTCTGTGTGTGTGGATGAGCCAGTAAAGTACATGTGGTGTTACAGATGAAGGACCTCGGTAAGAGCTGACATTGCTTACATTACTGCTCTTCTGACTCAATCCTTCCTCAAGCCCAAAACACAA
This sequence comes from Ctenomys sociabilis, assembly GCA_004027165.1. Classification (NCBI taxonomy): domain Eukaryota; kingdom Metazoa; phylum Chordata; class Mammalia; order Rodentia; family Ctenomyidae; genus Ctenomys; species Ctenomys sociabilis. The sequence continues at coordinate 19,434 of PVKA01039115.1, forward strand.
ATATCATCAACTCCTACTTACAGACAGGTACATGGAGGCAGCACATGCCAAATGACCTCTTAAAAGGGAGAGGAGCATGGAGAAGTCTGTCCCCATCCTGTGGTCTTATCTCAGCACTGTTCTGTCTGTTTGAATGACAGAAGGGTAGGGTGAGAAGAGCTGTGCAAAGGGAGCTTCGCTTTATAGATGAGGAAGTGGAGATGGAGAGGCTGTACACAGAGGGAACTGGCCCCTCAGGTTAATGCCAGGGTTGGGAATCAGAACCCAGAGTTTCTCACCCAGCA
>PVKA01039116.1:0-19721 GCA_004027165.1 Ctenomys sociabilis
AAAAGGTTTTTAGAAGTCTTACCCCAAACTTTGACACCCAGAGAGCACTGTGGTCAGAAGACGAGTGGACTGTGACGCCAGCCTGATCCTGGCAGACTCCGTGACCCCCATTTCTGGAAGCCACGGTTGCCTCATCTCGTTTTTATGGCCCTGCTATAAGAATGTGGCTCCTTTTCCTCAGTCAGCCTGCTCGGCTATTCCTGATGTTCCCCTCTGCTACTCCATTCTCTGACCACATCCCATAATTATTTCCCCATGAAGGTCTTAGAACATGGGATGTGATGTAATCAGAGGTCTTATGTGAGGAACAACTACAGTAAAATCTTACTTACCTGGGGTTTAGAGAGCCGTGATCTCTAATTAACCAATTTTCTTTTGCTCAACTTTAGGAACATAAAAGAATCTCTCTCTCTCTCCTCCTCCTCCTCCTCCTCCTCCTCCTCTTCTCTTCTTCTTCCTCCTCCTCCTCTTCCTCCTCTTTTTCTTCTTCTTCTCCTCTTCCTCCTCCTCCTCCTGCTCCTCCTCTTCCTCCTCTGTCTACTTTTTCCTTTTCCTTCTCCTTCTCCTTTTATTGTATTTTATTTTGGCATTTTGAGGCAGAGTCTTGCCATGTAGCCCAGGCTGGCTTTGAACTCACATTGATCCTCCTGCCTCAGCCTATCAAGCATTGGAATTACAAGCCTGTGCCACCACAGCCAGCTGTGTTTTTCTAAATATGTGCCACTGGACATGTATTGTGCATTAATGAAAAGAGGAGCTAAACCTCCTTAGCATGCTACCCAAGTCTTTGCACCTTCTGATGGAACATGTCTTCTAGATTTTTCTTGAGCCCTTCATTCACCATTCGCTTCCAAGTTCTGGCCTCCAAGAGTCACTCTTTGGTTCTTTCATTCATCTTCCCTTGCATTTGCCTTCTCATGAACCCACATTCCAGGGGCTGCGCACAGAACTGCTGAATCGCCCACCACTGCTTCCTACCAGAGTCTAACTACTCAAAATAGATACATGGTAAATATAAATTGTATCAAAAAACCAGATTCAAAACAATATACAGAGCATGGTCTCAACTAGTTTAACAAAAAACAAACACAAAAATCTGGAAGGAACAATGCAAATAATTTGCACTGCATCAGCGCCATCAGTCCTCGGTGCAGTGGCTGCAGAGCTGGTCCTGCGGCTCCCAGGCCAGCTCTGCCCCCCCATGGTCCATGCCACGGGTGGATCCCCTGCAAGGACAGAATTGTGTGTTCCCAGGAAACCCAAGCCAAATTTCCCGACCACTCTGGTGATGGAAGAAGCAGTCTGAGCTCCCCCATGGGTGACACAAAGAGCAGTCCTCGTACCACCTGAACTTCACTTGGCACAGGTCACATGGCCCATCAGTCCCCTCCATGAAGGACAGGGCAGCCCCAGCCCCTTTCGCAATGGGATGGCTCCACAAGACCAGGCAGGATTGTGGTACAGCTGATAGAAGGCCTCTGGGGTTAGGGGCAACTTGGGCAGGGAGCCCCATCATTCCTGCATGAGCATCTTGTTTATTTATTTTTTATTTTGCTTTTTTTTTTTTTTTTTTTTTTTTTTTTTTTTTTTTTTTTTTTTTTTTTTTTTTGTCTTTTTGAGACAGGGTCTCACTATGCAGTTCAGGCTGGCCTTAAGCTCACTTTGTAGCTCAGGCTGGTCTCGAACTCACAACAATCCTCCTACCTCAGCCTCCCTAGTGCTGGGATTACAGGCATGCACCACCATGCCTGGCTTTTATTTTGCTTTTTGAAAGAGGTCTTCCTGTGTAGCCCAGGCTGGCTTCAAACTCCCAACAATCTTCCTGTTTGAGCCTCCCAGTGCTGGGACTTGTGTGCACCATCACGCCAAGCAGAGAACACAATTCTGAGAGCCTCTGAGGCAGCCTCGTCCCAACCTTGGCTGGGTGACCTCATCTGATGGAGCCTCAGAATGGTCCCCTGCTCTGAGTCCCAAGTGCAACCACCTTCCAGCTGTAGCAGTGTCCAGGGACATGTGGCACTGTGTGCTGGTGTTGGCCACTGTGGAGGAGGGCAGGTGTCCCAAGGAGGCTGAGAAAAGCCTCAGGCAAAGGAGGCTGGTTAGCAGCACATCAGGCTCTCCTCTGTGATTTGAGGGACCTCTGTGGATGTCACCAGCACTATCAGTCATCCCCAGCTGGCTGCCAGGCCCTGCATTGTCACTGCAATTTGCCCCTGGGAACCTGGCAGGATGTGGCCATGGTTACTAGGTGGGTGCCTGCATGCACATACCTGGCTCACACGCAGCCCCACGAACCTTGCTGGCAGGCTCTCAGGTCTTTAAAAGAGTGGGGTGGGATGGGGATGGGCTTGAGCAGGCTGTGGTGGTATAGGCCTTCAGTGCCAACTCTCTGGGAGGCTGAGACAGGAGGGTCACAAGCTCAATCAGACTCAACCTAATAAAATGAGCAAAAGCTTAACTTAAAATAAAAAAATAAAGAAAGGGCCAGGGGTGTCAGCAAATGCCAAAGCCCCAGTACTGCACATAAAGAAGGAGGAGGGGAGACTGAACTCTGATGGGAAGACCACAGGGGACTGCGGGCTGAAACTCCAACCTTTCTGGAAGATCTGAGTCCAATCACAATGAAGAGGGGTGCTGTGTCTCAAACAGGAGCACCAAGCCCTCGTCCTGCAGGTTCAGATGTCTATCCGCAAGGTCTGGTCCCCAGCCCCTGCCTGAGCCCAGCCATTGACCCTAAGTGAGAGGTTAGGGCACCCCCTGGTGGCAGTACACCCTCATTGCAGGGCTCAAGGTCCATTCCAGGGCTTATAGTGACAAGTACCTGCTCCCCACTGGAGCAGCCTTTTAACACCTTCTAAGGGTAGGGTCTCGCCGTTCAGCGGGTGAGTCAACAGAGAGGATGCCCAGCCAGGCTTGGGGGCTCCTTCTTGGGATCCCAGGCCTCTGGGAGGCTGAGGCAGGGGGGTCACAGGTTTGGATAGTCTGGGCAACTTAGCAAGACCCTGCCCCAAAATTAAAAAGAGCAATTTTTAAAAGGGCAGAGGATATAGCTGAATAAAAAGGTACTGAGTTCAATCTTCAGGATCACAAAACAAAACAAAACACAAAATATAAACAAACCTCCTGGCCTGGAGTTGTCAGCGCAGCCTTGGGTAGATACATAATCACCTGCCTCCCAGCAAGGAGGGGCTCGGGCCCCCACTTTCCTTTAGGAGGACCTAAGCACTGAGCAAGAGCCATGAGATGGAAGGGGGCCTGCTGTCACTAGATGAGAGCCCCAGAAAGCAGTCTGTCCCTGAGTGTGTCACTCTGGAGCAGAGGATGGTCCAATGACACTTGGCCTATGGGGGCTGGGGAGATCAGGAAGCCATCAGCAAAAGAGGGGGCTCCATCACCCCTTTTCCTGGCCTCCCTCCAGTCAGCCTCCCGAGTGCAGCAGACAGAAGGCAGGTGAAGGCTGAGGGTGTGACCTACAGGGGCCTCCCCGCTGCAGGCCTCTCACTCAGCACACATGCCTCACTGGGTCTCTCCACCCCAGCCAGGGCAGCTGTGTCCCCGACTCCCTCTAGCCTGCAGGCTGGGCTCGGAAGGAAGTTCAGAGCCTCTCAGTCTTGCAGCACTCCAGGGAGCCAGCTGGTTCGGGGCCAGGAGCGAGGCTGGCCTGGCATCGCCTTGCACCCTGTGGCCCCACATGCCCCTCCCACCAGCCCAGCTAGCCAGGCTGGGGATGGACGTGTCCTTGCCACCAGCTCCCAAGGTGAGGTGAACAGGGCACCGTTCCAGGGTCAGGTTTGGCCCCCTGATGACGCCTGTGTCCCCCCTGCCTCATGCAGGGGGACAGTCTGAGCTGTATCCCTTCTCCTGGGGACAGGAGAGCACCGGGGAACAGGCACACAGACTTTGCCATGGGGAAGACAGGACGGGCTGCCCGCTCCACGTGGTGAACACCAGGGCTCTCTGTGCTGCTCAAAGCTAGAGCATTAAGCACCACAAACTGCAGTCTTCAAACAACACCTGTGCATTCACTCAGAATCCAGAGCTGGGAAATTTATAGAGATCAAAGTGTGGGCACAGACTCTGGATCCTTCCTGCGATGGCCCCCTGCTCTGGCATGACTGAGCTTCTTTAGTGTCCCTCAGTTAAGATGTCAATCTCTATCTGTCCCCTTGTGTCCTCTCTGTGGATCTCAGCTTTTACATGGTGCCTCTCATGGTGGCACATACCTGTCATCCCAGCACTTGGTAGGCTGAGGCAGGAGGTTCACCCTGAGCTCAAGGCCAGCGGGGGCTACAGAGTGAGTTCAAGGTCAAGCTAAACTGCATAGTGAGACCCTGTTTCAAAACAAAAACAAAGACAAAAAAAAACTGGTTGTGTGGGGTCAGGACTCACTGACCCATGACTTCACTTGACTTTATTTACAGAGACTGTGTTTCCAAATAAGGTCCTGTCCACAAGAGGCTGAGGGGTGTTAGAGCATCTCTTTCCCACAACAGGGGAGACCCATTGGTAAGACTGGTGACAGAGCCAGAAGCTCTGAGTCCCAGGTATGAAACTTCTTTCAAGTCCTAAATTTTATTTATTTATTTATTTATCTATTTATTTTTGAGACAGGGTCTGTCCTTGGACTCCTGCAATCAGCCTGGGATGGCCGGCACATGCTACCACACCTAGCCATTTCCGAGTTTTTTTTTTTTTTTTTTTTTTTTTTTTTTTTTTTTTTTGTCTTTTTGAGACAGGGTCTCACTATGCAGTTCAGGCTGGCCTTAAGCTCACTTTGTAACTCAGGCTGGTCTCGAACGCACAACAATCCTCCTGCCTCAGCCTCCATTTCCGAGTTTTATCAAGGAAATTATATCCTGGCGTGGGAGGTAGAAGCCAACAGTTCCTACAAAGGGGGCCACGGAGACGGCTCAGTGGAATAAGCACTTCCCTGGCAAATGCAAGGGTCTGAGTTCAATCCCTGGTTCTGCAAAAAAATAAAAATAAAAATAAAAAATAAAATGTTGAGTCCCACAAAGCCCATTGAGATGCGGGCATTTCCCAGAGGTGGAAACTGAGGCCACAGGCGTTAGTGATCGGCTGGAGTAGCACCCCGTGAGGCACAGGGCCTGGATCATAGTTGCATTTTGCTAGCAGTTTTGTCTACTGTAAGCAGTGCTGTGGGAAGATGGCCAGGGCTATGGGATGTCACACCTTTCACACCCTCACATCTAAAGAATGAAGATTTTTCTGTCTGCTGTGCACATCAGTTAAATGAATTCTGAAACATCAGTGCAGTCTCCCAGAGGATAGGGCTGTGGGATTTTCATTCAGATAATAAGAAACCCACCGGGGAAGCATTCCAAGGCTGCACAGCCAATACCCAAGTGAGAAATGCTGGGGAGCAAAGGGGTGTGGCCATATTTTGGAAACGATCCTGACCACTGTCCATCGGCGTAAATAAATCTGCCTCAGCAAATGAGGAGGACACAACTGTCGGTTGCTTCACTAAGCTTTCTCTTCTGTTGTGCAAGCAGCAGTGTCACAAATGAAAACAGCTCTGAGGTCCCTGGGCAGCATCATCTTACGAGACAACCATCATATCCGCGGCAGGGTGGCATTGTTGGTTCAGCCTTTTATTTGGAGGTTTGGGGTTTGTTTTGTTTAGACAAGGTCTCACTATATAGGCCTGTAGCAGAACATGCCCCTTGGCCAGTGTATTTCAGTTGCCCAGGTAGTGGTTCCTGTTGTAGTTCTGGTTGCTTCTATCAGAAAAGGCTGGTCACTGTGATGCATAGCTGGTTACTAAAATACATATTATTAGAACCAATCCACTAAATATTCTGCTTCTGTACTTCCTACTTTAAAAAAAAATTATTTATTTATTTGGTACAGGGTCTTGCTACACAGCTTGAACTTGTAGTGATCCTCCTGTCCCAGCTATGCCAGCACTGGGATTATCGGGGTGTGTCACCATGCCCAGTTTTGGTGCTGGCACAGTGTGCCCTGGAGTTCTGGAGCCAGCACAGCATGGGGTACCTGGGATCAAACCCAGGTCCTTGGCCAGAGAGGTGCTTAGACATCAGGCTATCTCCCCAGCTCTGTACTTCCTGCTTGCTTACCCCATATAAGCCCCAAACTACTATCAGGGCCTGATATTTTGGAAATGATCCTGATCAGTGTCCATTAGCATAAATAAATCTGCCTCCAAATCTTGGGTATCAGTATTTCTGTCTGCTCTTACAGTCCAGGCTAACCTTGAACCCCCAGCAATCCTCCTGCCTCAGCCTCCCAAGTGCAGGGATTATAGGTGCGCACCACAATACCCAGCTTTGGGAAATTATTTTATTTTGCTTTATTTTTGTCTTTTTGAGACAAGGTGTTTGAGGCCACTTCAGGCTGACCTTGAACTCAGTAGCTCGGACTGGCCTCAAACTCCCAGCAATCTTCCTGCCTCAGCCTCCCAAGTGCTGGGATTATAGGTGTGTGCTGCCATGCCCAGCTGGAGGTTATTTTAATGGTCCTGTAAGAGGCTCGTTTTTTGTTTTTTTTTTCCTCTACAGAGTTTTGTAGCTCACACAACGGGCATCTCAGGTAAAATTACTCATGTTAAATAAATAGGGAGGCGGCCCACTGCCTGGATCACCCTACCCCTCCACCTTTCCTGGTGCCAGCACCCCCTGGCACCTAAACTGTCACCAGGAGATGTGTCAACCACCCTGTGGTGTCACCTCTACCCCGACAAGCTAAAAATGGAGAGCCAACAAAGGGAGCAAAAAGCATTCCGGAGTCCTAAAGGGCAAATGGAGAACCAGGGTGCGGAACGGGTAGATACGCTGGGAGGCTGCCTGTTCTGCGCGTCTGCAGAGCTCGCCCACTAGCCACAGCCACAGCCACGCCCACCGCCTCTCTCTTACTGCTGCTGCTCCCAGCCTCCCGCCTCCTCTGAGTGGAAGAAGTCAAGACACCTGTCGTTGGCCTTGGCACCTGCTTGGTGGCCATCCCCGGCCCCCGAAGATCCCTAAGTCAGCCCTTAAGGGACTGAATCCCTCCGGGAACTCAGGAATGTCACACCCACCCACTGAGACGCCCAGACCCTCTTGCCCGGTGAGGGCAGGTCAGCTGGTCTCCGTCTCAGGCTGCGGCACCCCCAGCTGCCCGGCAGGATTTGCAGGAGGAGGGAGGCACCCAGGCGGTGTTGGGTGGATCGGTCGTGTCCCTGGCCTTTGGTTTCAGCTCCCCCACATCTCAGGGGAGGACCAGCAGCAGCAGCATTGAGCGCCCTTGTGCAATGCTGGCCCAGGAAGATGAGAGCACTAATCCTTTTCAGAATCACAGGGCGGGTGCCGCCTGTTTCTTTCCCGGAGAAGTTGAGAAATTTGCTCCATGTCACACAGCCGGGAATTAGAGACACCCTTGGGCCCCACCTGGGAGAGGGCCTCGGTGTTGGGAACATCCTCCTTCTCTGTGATTGTGCCACCTCTCCTGGTCTGGCGTCACCCGGAAGGCCTTGAGGACACTGGGGTCAGACATCACCAGACAAGCGGGGAACAGGGCTGTGGGCCTTGAGGAGCCCCAACACCTCTACCAACATCCGCCTCTCTGTCCTCACAGCCGTCCTTCTAGGGCGGCCCCTTGGCTGAGCCAGTGGAATGGGACCCACGCGGGGCAGCCAGCAGGCAAGAAGCAGACATAGGCCCCAGGCAGTGCTTCCTGACTCAGTGTCCCCAGAGGCTGTCCACGTGGCGTCTGGTGGAGGAGAGGTTGGTTATTGAGCTTTGGGGTGGGGGTGGGGAGCAGACTCGGAGACCTCTGCACAAAGCCTTTCCAGCAGCTCCTCATTTGTGCGCCAGGTACCCGGGCTGCCGCCAGCTCCACGACTTGGCAGGGCCCAGGGCAAGTCAGCCTTGGCTGCTGTGCTGCTCTGCAGGTGCTGGGGTGTGATGCTGGTGCCACCCACAGTCACCTAGGTTCCCTCTGCTCTCCCAGTGGTGAGAGGACACTGTCCCATCTTGTCTGTGTCCCCATCCCTGCTCTCCTTGTCTGTCTCCCTGCCACCAGCCGTGGCTCAAGGTTGTCCTAGGACCACAGATGCCGTAAGACAGTGGCCAGGCCTGTTTTGAGACAGGGTCCCCTGTGTAGTGCAGGCTGGCCTCGAACTCACTATTGTATTCCGGGCTGGGTTCAAACTCATGGTGACAGGTAAGCTCAGTCTGCTTAGTCTTTAACCAGATACCACAACTGGGGGTCTGCAAACCACAGAAGCTTACTTCTCCTGATGCTAGAGGCCAGGAGACCCTGGGTCAGGGTGGAAGCATGTTTGGTGTCAGCTGCTGTCTCACTTCTTGGGTCCAAAGACCTCACCTCCCAGCATCATGAGGTCAGATTTCCGCCTGGGAGCTTGGGCCACACTAATGTCCAGCCGCAGCATGCCACAATCAAACCATCCTGGGGACTGAACTTGGAGTGTGGGAGCCAGCTGGGCTGTGGCCACCAGTGGGGCAGTCTTGGGGCTTGGGGTGGGTACCCTAAGATCCAGGTCCCAGTCCTGCCCTTCTTTACACAGATTCCACAGGGAGCCGTGGTCTGGGCTGGTTGAGCCGTGAGCCTGTTCTTTAGCCTAGAAGAGAAGTATAGGGAATGTGGGGGAGCTGCTTCCTCATGGTCCCCTCCAGCCAAACCCTAGCAGGAGAGGTTGGTCTAATTCTGCAGCCCACAGTGCAGCGAGGAAGAAGAGGTGGGGCACAGGAAGAGAACGGGCCAGCCTGACCCTCGAGTGGCCGTTGCTCCACCAGGACCTCACGGCCTGGTTCCCAGGGATTTTCACTGCTGGACACTGAGTGCGCGGGTGTCCGAGCAGCTGCCTTGGCCTGGCACAGAGCCAGGCACCTAGGTGTTCCTGCCATGCACCACAAAGCCTCAGGCCTGGGCCAGCCCACTCGTACCCAGGGCGTTTATGCCAGGTGTGCACTGCCGCACTTGGCATAAAGCCCCTCCCCATGAGAAATGAAGGCTGCATCCTTTCCTGCTTCGGGGCTCCGGAGGGACAGATTCTGTTAGAGGTAAAGGGACCCAGAAGATCTTCCTGAGGACAGGGAGTCCGGCCCCTGATGGCCAGCATCCCACACCCCTAGGCTCCACTGTGTCCTTAGTAGAGCACACACAGCTATTCTGAACTGCTGTCCTGTGTGCCAATTTCTGTCCCTTGGTCCCCTGGCTCAGCCCCAGCCCCCACCTGGAGCTGCTGTTACATGGGTATCGGCTGCTGGACATTGCTGAGAGTTCTTCAGGCTGCATGATCAGCTGAGCCCAATGCACTGGGGGAAAAGGGAAGTTGAGTCATCCCAGGACACCAGGACAGAGAAACCCTGGGATTGAACAGGGAGCCCCAGCAGCCCCCTTTCTCTCAGCCCTGAGCAGCTGGCCTCAAACACACCTAGCGTCAACACTTATCCCAGGGTCGAGGCTATCTGTGTTCTTAGCATGCCTTTTGGTCTGCCCTGCCCAGCCCTGAGAGGAGATGGGGGTGACACACTCAGTCCCTGGGATGGCCCTTTGGGACCAGGTAGCCAGTGTGGCGTTGGGCTCTCCCCCACCCTACCCTAGAGGTGGAAGCTGGGTCACTGTGTAGGACTCTGGGCTCTGAGGAGCCACGCTGTGCCCCACCTTGGAGTGTTGACAGAGTGGCCAGGAAATCTAGGTCAGCAGTAGGCGAGGCCCTGCAGGTGGCAGCTGGTGCCAGCAGAGGTGGTAAGCACGGCCGGCCAGGGACAGAGAAGCCACCAAGATGACGCATCCCACTTCCGGGCCCACCCAGAAACCTCACCCTGCAGGCAGCTCCTGGGGGGGTGGAGCTTGAGTGTCGTCCCTCCCACACACACACACACTTGGCACTGTGTATCTGCGGGTTGTCACCTGCTCCTCAAGCCCTTTGCCTCGAACTTCTCCAGAGTTGCAGCTGACTTGAGGAGGGCCAGGGTGGAGGAGAGCTAAGCATCAGCTTCTTGCTCAAAACCTGTGGCCCCCAGCCTCCTCTTGCTCCCCAGAGCCCTCTTAGGGCTTCCTGTCTGCAGTGGGAACCCTTGAAAAGACTGCAATGTGCACATTCAGCGGGGCCTAGCCAAGGAGGGAACAGGGCTGTGTTTGCCGAATCCAGGAATAAAGTGAAAAAATAAAAGGGGACACCCAGACCCTTCCCCCTCAGCCTTAGCAAGATTAGACCCAGAATCCTTTGGGACCACCACCTGTCACCCCAGCACTTGGGAGGTTGAGGCAGGAGGATGGTTGTGAGTTTGAAGCCAACCTGGGCTACATTGTGAGTTAAAAACTAGCCTGAACTGCATAGGGGGACTCTGTCTCATTAAAAAAAAAAAAAAAAGAACACCCTACCTTCTGCTGATGCTACCTGTACCCCAGCTGTGCACACATAAGCAGTTCCCTGGGTCTGCTAGAAGTGGGCACACAAATCCCGTTGCTGCAATTGCCTGGGCAGCAGGGTGTCCTGCCTGCAGCCTGACCTTACCTGGTCATTGCCACCACCCAGCTGAAAAAGGTGCAGGTGCTCTGGGCCAGAAGACAGCGGCCACCCAGAGCCACAGAGGTGCACTTGGAAGCCCTCGGCCGGGGCCTGATTTTACCCAGGCCACAAGGCCAGCTGCTCCCTGGGAACAGAGAGGGGAGAGCAGATGCGCTGCCACACTGGGTGTTGTCATACCATTTCACAGAGGGGCTGACCTAGGGTCAAAGGGTAGGGCATCTGTTCAACAGTCACAGTGAGGACAGAAGCCAGGTCCCAGCGGGAGTGCAGAAAGCAGCGGAGGGCGCTGGAGCCCAAGCAGGAACCGCGGGAGACGTGTAGAGACTGTTCGTTCCCAAGCCCCAGCCCTTCACCCTGTCCACCTGCCCCTTCTTTGTCTGGACGCCAGGCACCCACCCGGAACCCGCCTGCGCCACCTTCCCACTGCGGCTCTCGCTGCTGTGCTCGCCTGCCCTCTGCTGGCAAGGTCTAGAAGTGCAGTGCTGCTGAGTGCAGGACCTTTCTGGCTGAGGCAGGTAATCCGGGCTCACCTGCTCTAATTGCTACTTGAAAGTTGCACATCAGGCTCACAAACTACTGACTAAGATATGTTCCGGCCTCTTTCCTTGATAAGCATACTGTTCTAAGGACCTGGAAGGTCGGGTTCAAGTTTAGAATTCAGCTCCTGCACCACAACAGGGAAGGTGGGGAGGAAGCCCCTGCTACCACAACAGGAAGCCCCTGCTACCACTCCACACTGCACTGCACCGTGAGGACAGGCAGGCATGGATGCGTGTGCCTGCACACACTGCACTGCATGCATACGTTGGTGTGCGTGTGTGTGCTTATGTACCACATGCATGCATACATGCACGTGTGCCCACCCTGTATCTCATAGTGGCCTCAGGAACACTGACCTTGGGGGACCCGGGAGTGGGGCCATTGTTCCAAGGGTTCAGCTGGAGACCCTATGACAAGTGTGACACTCAGTTTAAGATACATCCTGGGCCGGGAGTGGTGATGCACACCTGTAATTCTAGCCCTGGGGAGGCTGAAGCAGGAAGGTTGCCAAGAGTTTGAGGTCAACCCAGGCTGCATAGCGAATTCAAGGCAGTCTGAACTATATAGTGAGACCTTCTCTCGAAAGAAAGAAAGAAAGAAAGAAAGAAAGAAAGAAAGAAAGAAAGAAAGAAAGAACAAACAAAATAAAGAAAGAAAGCAAGCAAGCAAGCAAGCTGACTTCAGGCACCCTGAGGTGTGCAGCTTCTGGGGATGACTGCCAGAGCTTTGAAGGTGCCGCTGCGCTGAAGCTGTACACCCATCCACTAGGGTAGCATCAGTGACATTGGCAGCATGCAGTCTCCATGCCATTAAATCTTCAGCCTAAGAACATGTGACACTGGCTTTTCCTTTACTCGAGTCCTTTATTCCTTTTATGACGGCCTTAATTTCCCACGTAACATCTCACCCTTCTTTCCCAAGAGCTTTCATATCTGTCTCCTCCTTTGAGTATCGAAGGCCCCTGTGAAGGTGGCCCAGCACCACTCTGAACCATGCTTCACACCTCCAAACCTCTGGGATTCAGCTAGAAAGCATTTGTGCTGGGAACTGAACCCTTAGCTGCTCCAAGCCCCACCCCAGCCCAGAGCTCGTCCTCTTCTGGGCTGTGTTCCACTCTGCCTTGGGGAGGTCACTCAGGCATCCAGCAGCTACCTGAGGATGACAGTGAAAGTGATGATGAGGGTGACAGTGTGGCTAGTGCCCTAGGTCCAAGAGCCACAGGGAAAGTAATTGCAACCCCTCCCCTTGGAGCTCCCCAGGGAGTGGCGTTAACCCTGCAAATGCATCCTGGGCCTGAGGTCCCTGCCCAGCTGCAAAACAGGAGCCCAAGTCACAGGGCAGAGGCAGAGGTGAAGGAGAGATCAAGTCCAGGGTGAGAGGGACAGAGGAGGTAGGCAATTGGCCCCCCAAGTGTCATTACAAGGTGTGACCAAGAATATGTGAATGCTGCTGAAGAAAGGCAGCTCGTAAAACATGGCCCTGGGTCCTCATCCGCGTCAGTCATTGTGCCCAGCACCTTGTGGCTTCCAGATCTTCCCCGGTCGCACTGGCCATGAAAGGGAGGCGTTTTGAATCCAGTCAGGACTTCCAGGCAGCCAGGACAGCACAGCCAAGACCCTCAGGAAAGAGGCCTCCAGACCTGCTGCAAGACGCAGCAAGGGCGATGGGATGAGTGTGCCCAAGCAAGGGGGGGGATTTGTGGCAATGCAGCTTTTACTGCACTGCGCTTGAATTTCAACATTGTCTGTAAATGGTGATCATACCTCATGGATCGCAAGCATGGGTGCACAGTGTTAGGGACATTTTGGTGACAGGCACAGGCCACCTGTCCAGGGAACGACTGTGGTGCTCTGATGCACCCACCCTTCCCATCAGGCTCCCACCGCCCAAGCCACTCCCAGGTGACCTGCCCAGGTTGATTGTGTATGACACCCACATCCCAGCTTCACAGATGGGGAGCATGAGGTTGGAGGGAAACCTTGTAAAAGAGGGATCCAGGCTCAACCTTTCTCTCTTAACTCTGGCTGGGAAGGAGGAGCAGGATTGGGTGAAAGAGACTTGGCCAGACCACCTGAGTGGAGCTCTGGCTCTGATGCTCCCTTGACCCTTCGTAGTGAGGGGGAAAAATTAAATAAGTAAATGAGGTGGCACCACATGCCCTTGGGCTGCCGGAGAGGTCAGGGCTTCTGCGGTCCTCTGGGCCCCGCTGCTTCAGGCTGGTTAACTAACCTCTCTGGGCACACAGCTCCCTTTGTAGGAAGATGATACCAGCATCCTTCTTCAAGGCTGACAGTCCCTTTGTTGCGCCAGGCCACCCACGCAGGTTACTTTAGCTGGGAGTCTGAGGCCCTGGCAGCTGCACTGGGATGGGGTTGTTGAGAGACAAGCAGCTCCTGCTCAGAGAACCCAGCAGGCCTGTCCAGCACCCCATCTCTGAGCCAGCAGGGCTGGCAAGATGGGGCAGGGTTTCCCACTCCCCACCAGCTTCGGGCACATCCTGAAGCCAGGTCAGAGCAGCTGGCTGTGCCCAGGAAGCTGTAGAAATCTAGTCTTCCCCAGCAAGCCAAGGGCTCTAGCACCCCATTTTATTTATTTATTTAAAAAAAGATTTTTTTTTTCTTTTCCCCTTTAGTACTGAGGATTAAGCCCAGGACCTTCACACTGAACTACATCCCCAGTCCTTTTTCAATTTTTGTTATCTTTTGAAGGAGACTCCCTCACTAAACAGCTAAATGGCCCAGGCTGGGCATGAATTTGAAATCCTTCTGCTTCAGCCTCCCAAATGCTGGGATTATAGACATGTATCACCTTGCCCAAGGGCAGGTAGATTTTTGTAGTTGAGGAAATAGTTGCTTGCATGAAACTTTAAAACTGGGCAATTCTCTGCTCCTTCTCCATGCAGAAAGAGACAGATACAGTGAGGACTGAGCTTGTGGCTCTGTCCTGCCTGCAGCGGCAGCCTGATCCACATCACCTTCAGCCTCTGGACCTCTCTCCTGAAGGGGTGATGCCCCAAGCCCCAGGGCCCTATGGGCTGTTCTCTGGTGGCCCCGGACTCCCATTCCTCCAGGGAGGGACATCGCTCATGTGGATGACAGCAGAGAGCTCTAGGCCTGGGACAGCCTGAGGGAACTAGGATAGGGGGTGTTGTTTAGAAGAAATGTGGTCTTATTCCAGTACTCTGTGAGGCAGAGACAGGAGGACTACACATCCAAGCACAGCCTGGGCAGCTTCGTAGCTTAGCAAGACCCTGTCTCAAGATGAGAAGAACTTTAAAACCTGGGCTGGAGATGTAGTCCTGCAGAGCAGCAGAAGCACCAAAACAACACACAGGACTTGGAGGCAGATTTGCTTACATCAGAGGGCACTGGTGGGGATCATTCGCAGGATATCAGGCCCTGATCTCTGGTGGTCTAGGGCTTATATGGGATAAGCAGGCAGGAAGTACAGAGACAGAATGCTATGTTAGTTGGGGATTGGTTTATGCAATGTGCATCACAGTGACCAGCTATGCATGACAGTGACAGGAGGAACTAGAACTGGAGCAGGAGCTGTTACCTGGGCAACTAAGAAGCTGAAGTGTACTGGCTGGGGAGCATGTTGTGCTATAGTTCAATCTGAAGCTCTTGGGTTCAAACCTAAGTACCGTGAAAACAAAGTCTGATTCCAGGGCTTGGCAGTCAGGGACCCAGGAGGAGAAGGAAGAGGAGGAGAAGGAAGAAGAGAAGCCCCAGCACACACCTGTGACTGCAGAAAACTTGCCGGTTTCCTGCTGACTTTGCAAGCAGGAAGAGCCAGCTGTTTCTACCTGTTTGTAGTAGGGTCTGATGTTACCTTGGCAACAGCTGTCAACAGGAGCCTTGTAGGACCTGGTGACCATGTGACAGGCTGGCAGGGTGGCCCTCCCCAGGCCAGCGAATGAAGCTGGTGCTTTGCACTGGGGACTGCTTATTTAGAATCCAAAGGAAATTTGCCTGGACACAGGATTTCCATGCTAGCCTGCTAAATTTCCTTTTTGTATCCTGTAAGGACTTCACAGGAAGGGTTTTGACATTTGAAGAGTTTATTTTCACAGAGAAACAAGGTACGGTGGTGTATGCCTGTCATCCGATTGCCATGAGTTTGAGGACAGCCCAGGACCCATAGCGAAACCCTGTCTCAAAAACAAAAAGCAAACCCCAAAACCCAGCCAAAACTTAAAGCCTCACCAGAGCAGTACTGGACTGAAATCATGGACTGGACTGTCACAGGGTGAGGAGAACCACAGTGCAAGGAAACCAGGGTGCAGGAGGAGACAGATTTACCTAAAGCTCACAATTCTGCTGCCACACTGGACTGAATGGGACTGAAGTCAGTGCTGGTGGCTTGACTCACTGACGCCGCCGACACACACAGGATGGATGCAGATTACTAGGTGGATGCTTCCGGGGCTGCCTGAGTCGTCTGCCGGGAACCCCACTTGCCTGACTCCAACACCTCCTTCTACATCTGCCGATGGTCACCGAGGGCGGGAGCTCTGTAGTCTCCTACATACGGCCACGCGTGGACACGTACCACACACCATGTTCTTACCACATGTGATCAAAATACGGTGACTGCGGCAGCTGAGTGGCGTCTTACAGAAAGACAGCACAGAAAAAAAGCGACGCTGCGTCCTTACCCACGCCAGTCACTGGATACCGGTGCTGTGTGACTTCTAGCTCGTTCCTGAAGTCAAAATGACCAGGAAAGTGAAACATTTTGAGTCCATTCAGGATATAGAAGCAGCCAGGATAGCACAGCTGAGCAGCCTGAGGAAAGAGGACTCGGGGGCTGCTGCACAAAGCGCAAGGAGGACAGGATGGGCACCCCCCCGAGTGAGGGGGATTGCGGGGGGATTCAAAGCAGTGCACCTTTTATTGCCAATGAAATTGTTAATATTTACTGTAGTTTTCTTTCTTTTTTTTAAAATCCTGCCTCAGGTCTATTTGTACAAAGAGCACAGGACACCAGCCCCCCAGAGATGGCACCCCAGAGGTCACACGAGGCCTTACTGTGGAGCCTTCATGGGGGCCTGGGCAGCTTTGGGGGCCTGGGCTGAAGTAGACGCTGGAGTCCAGGCCTTGGCCAGCACGACCTGCGACCTTGGCACTGAGGGCACGGATACGCTTCCCAAGCTTGCGGTGGGCAATATGGGCAGTCGAGCGAGCCTGCAGTTTACTCCCTTTGGGATGATCTTGGGCTTGACCTCCTTGGGCTTCAGGGGGGCCTCGAGAGCCTCGGCGTGCACTCACGGCCTCAGCACTGTTTGCTTGCATCTTCTTGAAGTCCTTCTTGTTGAGCTTCTTGGCAAAATGCACGTTCCTAAGGAACTTGGGATCTGCCCCCTTCAGAGAGATTTGGGTCTTTGTGACCAAGGTTTCTTGATGCCATTTCTGTGCCATTTCCAGGACTGGCTGTGCATAGTGTGGTACTTAGACTTGGCCATAGCTGCACTGTGTGTTAACTGCGGCTGCAAAGCGCCTGGAACCAGAAGAAGAAAAGAAGCATTCACTGTAGCTTTCAGTATCCCTTGTAGACTTGCCCTGTGCATGACTGGGAACCAGCTGTCACTCCCCAGCCACAGGCACCCTGGGGTGACTGGGCCTCTGTCCCCACCCGGGGCTCATCCAGGTGAAGCCTGCAGCAGAGGCAGATGGTGGGCTCTGGATCCAGAGGTTCGAAATCAGTGCACCTGCATGCTCACCTGTCACACAAAGACAAGTAGAGAACCGGGCATGGTGGTGCATGCCTGTCATTTCAGCACTCACGAGGCCGAGGAAAGAGGATCACTGAGGGAGGAGGCCAGCCTGTGCTACACAGTGAGTTCAAGGCCAGCTTGAATTACATAGCATGATTCTGTCTCCAAATAAATGAATAATAAATAAAATCCCTTAAAAGTCTCCAGTGTGAGGGCCAGCAAGATAGCTCAGTGGACTAGGTGCCTGCTTTGGCAAATGTAAGGACCGGGTTGGATCCCTGGTCCCACATGCTGCTCTGGCAGCCGAGTCTGGGCATGGTGGCACATGCCTGTAATTCTAGCTCTGGGGAGACTGAAAACAGGAGGATCACTATGAGTCTGAGCTGCATAGTGAGACCCTGTATCAATACATAAATCAAGAAAAAAAAAAAAAAAAGAAGTCTCTCATGTGTAGAATGGAGGTATTGAAAGGTGGTGGATCATGGGGCACTGGTCTCAACCTGCTGTGGATGAGTTCATGAGTGACTGTGCTGTAGAAGGTGGAGCCTGGTTGGAGGAGGCCCCTGGGGTGGGACCTGGAAGGGTGCATTTTTGCCCCCTGCTCCTCCCTGCTTTCTCTCCTGCCTGGTGCCAGGGGGAGAGCGGCTCCCCCCCCCCCACTCTTCTGGCATGAGGTTTCTCCCTTAAAGCGCTGACCATGGCATGGGCTGGGCCCTCTGGAACTGAGAGCCATTTGGGAGAATGCTTTTCTCCTTTAAGTTGTGCTTGTCAGGCGTTGTGGTCATAGAAGTGAACTAACATGCCTTCTGTGGTCGGGACGATTCCCTGGGGGCAGTGTGGTGTGACAGGAGAGCTCAGAGGTGGTCTGCAGCTGGGGACCCTGTGTGAACACAGAACGCATCACCATCCTGATCCAGTCCTTACGATCACAGTGGGATAAGCTGGGGTTCCACATCCAGACCTGCTCACAGCCACCTCAGTGGTGCTAGGCCCATGGCTGCTATCTCTAAAGCCTTAGTTTTCTCATCTGGACTCAAAGAGATCATTACCTGTTTTTATCCCTCCTTCCTTGCCTCTCTCCCTCCCTCTCTCTTTCCTTTCTATCCATCCTTCAATTTTTAGTTTTTTGAGTTAGGGTCTTGCTATGAAGTCTAGGCTGGCCTCAAACCCCTGGTGACTCTCCTGCCTCAGCCTCCTGAGTGCTGGGATCACAGGTATCAGCCACTATGCCTGGCTTCCTCTTCCTCTCTTGGCACTGTGGCTCTCTCCCTCTTTCTGATCCCATGGGCTAGATGTTTCCATCGGCGGTCAGCCCACTGCTTGCCGGGTCTGGGTACTGAGAATTCTCTCCCCATTTCTGGTCAGTGGTATCATGACTATGGGGTGCCCAGAAGGAAAGGCAGTGGGCAGATGTGGGGGAACCTGCTGGGCCGTGGGGAGATGGACCTGGTGACAGGGGACAGACTGGACCTGAGGGCAAGGGAGTGAGTGGTAGGGTCTCCAGAGGGTAGCCCTAGGGTTGCTGGCCCTGGTCCTCCCACCACTGGCCACTTAAAAGACATCTAGAAAGAAGAGCAAAGTTTTCTATTTTTGATGAAGCATCGATGGAATGGAAGCTTTTCAATTATTAACATCCAGAAATAAATGATTTATTCAGGTCAGATGTAAAATTGCTGTTCGTTTCAGAAATATCCATCCCCCCCCCCCGTGCACTGTCACCAGTTTGCAGATCCACTGGAAGCCATTTGTCCCATCTGAGCCTCAGTGTCAATCTCCGTCAAATGGAACCAGGGCCCCTAGGACTCGTGCAGACCCTCCCAAAGTGAGCTTCTTCTAGGGTGCCTCCCTAGCATCCCCTGGAGTAGCTGTAGCTCTTTCCCTTCCACGTTGCCACCCTTTAGACATTTGTCTCCCCACCGAACTAGCCTCTGGTTTGGAACTAAATTAGCTGAATTTCAGCAACCTCAGGTAGGGTCCTAGTAAGCGTGTTTGTTGTATGACTGTGTGAGTCTATGAAAGATGGGGCCTTCTCTTGTGGGATGAGGAGCAGGTTTTTTCTGGCCTACGGTATGGCCCCAGGCAACCTCCCAAGTTCAGGTGGCCCTACATTTCTCTGTTTTTCTGAGACTGTTGCCCCTTGAAGACACAGCTTGGGGATGGAAAACTGGGTTGCCATGGCAACAGATTCTTTTCTGCCTGAGCTAACGTTTCCACTCAGGCCTCATGAGTTGCCAGTCTGTTCAGCGGGCACCATCTCTCCTCCCACACTGGCTGCCCTACTTACAGTGCCCCTGATGAGCCTGTGTCAGGATTTCCCCCTCATCTTTGTTCCCTGGTGCCTCATCCACCAGCACCAGAAGTGGAATCAGAGTGGGAGCTGCCTGGGGCCTGGGCCAGAGGCCTCACAACAAAGCTCGGAGAGGCTGCTGAGCCAGTGACAGCATTTAACAGCACATAGCCTGAGAGAGGCTGAGGTGGGATCTGAACTCTGGTCTCCAGGGACAGGCTTGACCTCTGTCCACCATCCTGACCTCAGCTCTACCACCCAGAAGCAGACCCACAGTGTAGGGGTACATGCCTGTCATCCCAGCACTCTAGAGGCTGAGGCAGGAGGATCGCCTTGGATTCAAAGTTAATCTGATCTAACAAAGCAAAACAAACAAACTCTCAGATGGGAGTGGTACTTCAGGAGTTTGGTAGCTTCACCTAAGCTCATACCAACGGCACCCCAGGTGGTTGGTGTCGGAACCCCAGGTGGGGACATCACTGTTTGTCTGTCCCTGGGTCACAATGATCACCATCTTGCAGGAGGCTGTGGAAAGTAGAAGGCCAGGAGGAAGGATGTGGGTGAGGGCACAGCCCAGGGTGGGCAGGGAGCAGGCACCACGGTGCAGGACAATCAGGTCTTCAGATGGACAGACCTGCTGCCTGCTCTTTCATGTAAGT
>PVKA01039117.1:0-19714 GCA_004027165.1 Ctenomys sociabilis
AGTAGAATAAGTACTTGCCTGGTGAGTGCAAGGGCCTGAGTTCAATGCCCGTTTCCACCAAAAAAAAAAAATCCAGAGATTTTGGGCTAGCAAGATAGTTCACTAGATTAAGTGCCTGCTTTGGCAAGCGCAGGAACCAGAGGTTCTATTCCTCATCCTGCATGCCTCACCAGCCCCATCTAGGCATGGTGGTGTATGCCTGTAATCCCAGCACTGGAAAGGTTGAAAACAGAAGGATCATTGAGTCTAAGCTGCATAGTGAGACCCTGTACCAAATACATTAAAAAAAAAAAAAAAAAAAAAAAGATCCAGAGATTTCACTTGTGACTAGGCAGAATGGATGTTGGTGACAGAGGGATGTGCAAAGGAAACTGCAGCAGGCTGAAATGGATGAGGAAGACAAAGCAGTGCACCGTGTGAGGGCACATTTCTTTCCAGAAATGCAAGCTCAGACTGTGGAAGGTGCGTGGATAACCATCGCTGACATTTAGCAGACTCCGATATCCTGCAATGTGAAGTAATGAGGATGCTTATTCTGCTAGCAGGGAGGGAGGCCCTATAGGCAGTGAGCTTCAGGGAACAGGAGCAAGAAAGCCTAAGGTGGGGCAGTTTTTGGCCAAGGTGTGAAGAGAACGATGTGGAGCAGGAGAAGTGAGGTGCGCAAGGAGGGACAGACACAGAGCGCAAGGAGGGACAAGCACAGAGGTTGTGAGGATGACCCACAACAGTCTTACCCAGGTTTTGGGGAGGCCACAGATGATAGCCTATAACTTTCCTTTAATACAGGAAACGAACTTCATGTATGAAGAACTAAGCAGACAAGCAGGGGATGCAAGTGGTCCAGTTCCTGAGTGGAATAGGGAAGTTAGCAACTAGGGCTAAAAGCTCTACTGCTGGGTGAATGGAGAACTGGGCGAAACTCCAGCTCTAGCTCGGCCAGAATCCCACCCCCCAAGCTTGAGACCCTCAAGCCCACCTCTGTGGTGCTAAAACTGCCCTCTTCCAGGGTCTTTGTGCTTTGAACTCATTCCCTCTTGAGGTTCAGGTTGTCCTTTTCTTGTAATGCCAACAAACTCTATTCAAGTACGATGGAAATCTTCAGAAGCTAATGTGATGGAATTGTTGGTTACACAAAAACAGAAATTCATCAGCAATTCTGGCAAGTGTCTAACTATCATTATTCCTTTATCTTCCAGGAGTTCACTATGCAACTGCATATTGGGAACCCAATACAAATACAGTAGAGGTCAAAGACATCCTGGACAAGAACGGGGATGCATATGGCTATTACAATAACTCTGTAGAGACCACTGGCTGGGGCGTCTTGGAGATCAACGCTGGGTACGGCTCTCAGGACCTGAGCAATGAGATCATCATGTTTGTGGCTGGTTTTTTGGAAGGTTACCTCACTGCCTTGTAAGTACGCTAGTCATGTAGCAACTGCCCAACCACCTCTGTGCTTTCCTTTGTTCACCAGGTGCTCTTGTCTTTCTGGTATTTTGTGTCAGCCTAAAAATCAGCTGAGTCCTTTGCATGTGGTAGAAGAGTTATCAGAATTACATATGTGTCCACAACAGTACCTGCCTTCAAGGGACAGTGGCCTTCCTTGATACCCACAATTCTTTCCTTGCCATGGAACTAGTTTTAAAAGATAGTGACTTTTTTTCATGCTGCTAGTTATATGTTGTTTGGTGGAAAGCAGGTAAGAGGTGGAGTAACTTTTTAGAAGACCAAGCTGCAAAGACTAATTAGAAGTAAGGAGTGAAAAAATTGCTTTTCATCCATCTTGAAACAACACATCCAATTGAGCAGCAATATTTAAATTGTTTTAATGAGTCTGCTTTAAATGTTCCTTCCAATTCTATTATTACTTGACTCCAGTGTCTTGCAAAAATAACAAGTATAGAGTTAATAATGCAATCAAGATACATGGTTTTTAGAGGAAAGATGTGTAAGAGGAGAAAGGTGCGACTCACTTAACTCAAGCCTCTTTCCTCCTTCCCTTCTTTAGGACTTAGCTATTTTTCTTCTTCTCTGTGGCCTATGTTGCCAAGTGCAGCTTTACCACACTTCTGTCACTTTGGTCATAGTGAAGTGGCTGATTTTATTCTATTTCAGAGTAACTAAAATTATAACTAGTGTTGAATGACTAGTTAGGGAGCTCTCACAATTCTTTTTTATTTAGACTGAAAATTCCTTTGTTTATTCCTATGCTCAATTTTTGATGCTTCTACTGTAAAAGTTCCTTTGACAGTGAACAACTCTGAGATATGTAAAATGTTGTCACTGAAGATGTTAAAACACGTTTAAAGCCACATTACATATGTAAAAACCTGAATGTATCGTCTTTCCCTCTAAATCTTTTATCTACTTCTGTACCCAGTGAATTCTGACTGTGTTACTTAAATGGTGTTGCAAATTTGGAGAGACAGTTCACGTGGAACTTGTATACTATATGTAAAATTAGATTAAACTCATCAGTGACATACAGGGGGTCATGAGGGAATGTGATTTTTTAAATGTATTTAGTACGGTCTACAGGGTCTCACTGCATAGATCAGACTCGTAGTGATCCTCCTGTTTTTCTGCTTCTAAGTGTTGGCATTACAGGCGCATTCCACCATACCCAGTCTCAATCACTGTCTCAGTGCGCCCCAGGGGTTGCATCCCCGACCCCTGTGTCTGCCTAAGCAGGCACTTTAATTTGCTGAGCTATGAAGGAGCAGCTCTAATCAATAGTTCTTCTTTGGGGATCAGCATGTCCTCCTTGGATATTCCTGGTATCACTGCTCAAGAGAGTTCATGGCATTTGACAGAGATTCTGTCAAAGGTGACATTTTTGACCGTGCTAGGTTTTAGAAAAAAAATACTTCTCAACATCTCATAGCAGCCACTATTGAGAATGGCTTTATTTTTCAAGTATTTTCAAGTATGAATGGCCTTCATTTTTCAAGTAGAGCGTTTCTCTTTGAGTAAGTTTATCCATTTTCAAAAACATTCATTGAAGGAGATAGCATTTTATAGCATTTCATTAACAACTTTAAAACTTTTATACTTAAATCTTATTCTTAAAAAGGCCAAATACTATTCAATAACAATTTTCATGTTAATTTGCTTTGTATAAAGACTTAAAACAAGAAAAGCATTGCTACTAATTCTGGCCCCTGCTTGAGGGTCTGAGAGCTCTGTTTGCCCAACAGTCAGCAGCCCAAGGGTGAAGGGTCAGGAGGGAGGGAGAGATGTGGCTGGTAGTCACAACCTAACAGAGTCCCAAAGGGAGAAGGGAACCCTCTCACAGCATCTTTGCTGCAGAGAACAACCCCGTGCGTACCACAGAGTCATGGCAGTACAGTGGCCAGAGTAGGCAGAGAGACCTTGCAAGGCAAGTGAGTTGCAGGGCCGGCTGGGGCTTGGTCATGCAGATCATTTTTGACTGGGAAGGGCAGTAAAGTCATTTTAGGCAGAAGGTAATAAGACAGTGTGGAAAGAGGTCAAGGACCTGAATGAGGGGGCTGCACTGACGATGAGCGGGGAGCAGTGCTCTGGGAGCCCCCTTCCCCAAGGTGGGCAGGCCGCTGTGTGCAGTCTCGGGAGGGGCCGCCCTTTCCATAGTTAGCGTTCTCAGCTTGCATGAGGGCTTCTGATGTGTGCAAGATGAGCTCTCGTCCACCTCTGTCTAGTGTTTGTGACTGTGTTAATGCTCCCCACCTTCCCAAGGAGATGAGTGTCCCCTGTACAAGGTCCCAAGAGTGTCAGAGGGCCTCTGTTCTGCAGGGACTTTGATTTTAGAACATAAGAAACATTTGATGGGGTATAGAATATATATATATGTGTGTGTGTGTGTGTGTGTGTGTGTGTGTGTGTGTGTGTGTGTGTATGGTGAGCAACGCAAAGGAGAATAGAAAAAGGAAGAAGTAGAAGAAAGAAAGAAAAGAAGGAAGGGAGGGAGGGCTAAAAAGGAGAAAGAGGAACGAAAACAACCAAAATTGTCCACTATGCTATAAGTCGCTGTTCAAAGACCATCATTCTAACTGCTGAAATACAAATATAGAAAGGGAATTTCTGAATCATCATGCACTTAAAGAACCTGTTTTGTGGCTGACTCAAAGCTAGGAACAATGGGAAAACCCACTAATGACAAAGCATTAAAATAGACTCCTGGCAGTGTTTGAGAGATGGAAGGATTGTCCTTTTCTGTCCCTTCTCCTGCTGGGGTCTTGGAGAAGACATTACACATTCTAATATCCAGGAGCCACTTTGAAAAAAAGGAGCATAATTGATGGAGCAGAGAAACTGAACTCACAAAGGTCGGAGCTCCTGCAGGAAGGCACAATGCAGGGGAAAACTAGCAAGATTCACATGACTTCAGCCCCCAAACCAAAGGCATTCCCGAGGACTGACAGAGTCAGCACACAACCCACTCTACACTGTTCTCAAGCAAAGTTTCCCAGGTCTCTAAGCAAAGCAGAAGAGCTTAAATGCCAACCATCTGGAAGCTGTAACAATAGCCACAAGCCAAGGTGGAAGAGGCATACCAAGGCCCAAGTGAGGAGGTACACATGGGAAATGGTCTCAAAAGCTGTGACATCTTCACACAAAGACATCATTTATTAACTTCTGGAGGCTGCTTTGCAAGGAAGGCTCTCACACACAAAGACACAGCCCCTGAGAAAATATGTCTGAGACTGGGATGAAAGTGAGTTTGCACTAGATGCCTAAAGAGCTCTCTCTTACTATCTTCTTCTCAGCTTACACAGTAATCATGAGTAGTGATAAGTTTAGGGCTGCCACTCTTTACCCGCCATCATTTTTAAAATATCATTCTGAGGTCTGTCCAGATAGCTCAACGGACTAAAGCACCTGCTTAGGCAAACACAGGGACCAGGGTTCAATCTCTGGCGTGACATGCCAGCCCCACCCCCAGGGCACACCGCGAGGGTGACTGAGACTGGGGCATGATGGCACACACCTATAATCCCAGCACTTGGGAGGCTAAAACCAGGAGGATCACTATGAGCCTGAGCTGTGTAGTAAGACCCTGTACACCTTGTATTAAATACTAAATAAATAAATAAATAAATATATCATTCTGATATACAAAAAAACATAACTCCAAACCCACTAGATGTCAAATGTGTCAAGTTCATGTCCCCTCAAATTGAAGAATGAATTTTGAAGGACAAAGGAGGTTAAGAATAGGAAAGGTTTATGAAGAGATAGTTCCTGAGAGACAGGGTGGCCACCCAGACCCTTTGTCAGGGATAATGTCTATAGCAAACTCACCACTGTGAGTACAACATGGTCAAACTACAATCAACCAATTAAGCTTATGGCCACAGAGCAGGGACAGCTGTGCTCCCACACCCTTCCATCTCATTAATATTAGCTAAGTCCACTGAGCTAATATTAATGCAATAGGGAAATGAGTTACATACCAAGGGAACATGGAAAGAACAAAAGCATTTGGAGAAGGGATTGGTCTGGATACTCTGCCCAGACACCTCGGTGACAGGTGTTTATCTGGACTTCAGTGGACTAGGTGATACCACTCACAGTACAGTTGTCAGTTACAGTTTATCCCTCAGGTGGACATGTAGGTCTGGTCACTGCATCTTTATCTTGAGACCTGGCTCACAGCGGATGTGCCTGAAACCACAGCTGTAATGTGTTCTCATCTTCTGCACTGACCCCTCGAGGGCCCGGCCCTGGCTCACTGTCTGTTAATTTCTGTCTAGCTTACTGTCCTTCATCTTGGGGACAGCAGGTGTGTGAGAGGACGGATTTTGTGGAATGAATGACGGAGTCGCTCCAATAGAAAGATTGGTTTTACCACCTTGGCAGCTGTCATTTGCTCCTTGCACTTTTGAAATACTTAACACATCAAATGTAAATGTAAAAAGAAGTCTCTTCAAATCCTCCTGAGTCCAGGCATGGTGGTGCGTGCCTGTAATCCCAGCACTAGGGAGGCAGAAATCAGGAGGATCACTACAAGTCTGGGCTGCATTGTGAGATCCTGCACAAAAAAAAAAAAAAACCTAAAAAGAAATCCCCCTAAGTATTTTGCTGGAAATATTCAGTCATTTTTTGCCTACTGGAATAGTCACAACACTTCCCAGGTGGCCTTTGGGTCCTGGGTCCAACTCTGTACAGTTCACTGTGATTCTCAAGGCCAGCGGCCCAGAACAGTCCCTGTGAATAATCTCATTGTCCCCAACAGCAGCAATGAGAGCCACCTGGACCACAAGCTGGGAGGGGCAGTAGGTGCTTTCACTCTTTTCTTTGCTCTTGGGGCTTTCCTTCCTCCCTCTTCTTCTCCCATTCTCTCCCAGGAAGCAGTCACTGTGGGGTGTCGCTCTTGTTAGGGACACAGGCATTCCCCCATATGGGCTTCTGAGCTGTTGTGCAAGTCCTCTTTGTCCTGAGACTGCCACAGAGTGGGGACAGCTCTGCTCCCACACCTTTCCTGCATCCTCTTTCCTCCTTTCTCTGAGAACCAAGGTTCCTGACACCCATATGCTGTCTCCATCACCTCTACTTGCTGAAAAACTGCTAAGCCTCCAACACCCGTCTCAGAGTCTATCATCTTGATAAAGCTTTGCATGATTCCATTCTGGAATTCCACTGGATTAGAGCTCCATCTCTACCCTCCTTGATCTGTTCATGCCTTGAAGGCAGGGTCCCGATCTTGGTCACATTCTTATACTCCAGACACCTGGCACAGTGGTACACCCCCCACAGTTTCTTAATTACATGCCTATTGGGTTCATTAAATCCTGCTGTTACTGCACTTCTGTTAGGGATGAGTCAGAAGAGTGAGGAACGTATTTTCATTTAATGTGGTAGGGCAGAAGCCATGGCCTACTTGAGCTTCTTTGCTTCTTCCTTTGTTTTTCCTGGCTCCCAAAGAGTTGCAAAATTCAGTTTCTGATGACATCAAAGTGAATGAATAATCTTGACTTAATGTTTAATAAAATGGGCCATGAAACTGCTTGGGAAAGAAGAACGATAAGGTGCAAGGACGTGATCTGCTCCGGTTGTAACAAAGCGTGATGATCTCTTTTGCTGCCGAGGCAGCTGCTGGCACTGCCTCCACAAACTTCTCAGATTTAACACATCAATTCAATGACAGAAGCCCTTGTTTTTTCCTATTCTGTGCCAGACTTAGCAGTTAGAGAGAAAGGAAAGGAGGTGAGTTTGTTCCTGAGTACATTCTGCAAAGCCAGCTGGCTCAGTTTCTTTTCTCTCACTGCTGGGACAAAATCCCCAACACACAATTAAGGAAGGAAAGGTTTACTTAGCTCAAGGCTTGTGGAGTTCCAGCCCATAATCAGCTGGCTCTAAGGCAGGGTGGCATGGCTCAAGGGCAGCTGTTCAGGTGGCAGAAGACAGCAAAAACAACAAAAAAAGGGGAGAATAAGCCCTTTTCCTCCCTTATAAGCAGGCTACTCCCTCCCAGGGCAGGTATAGCACTCACACCATTTCCATGTCTTCCTCTTGCACAGGATGAAGGTGTTTACAAAATGAAGACCCTGTTCCCTTGCTGACTTACACTTATATATTCAAATTAACAGAGTGTATCAACCATCACAGGGTCTCTTAAAATTGTTGGGGCTATGATCGATACATTGCTGAGACTATGATGGATACAAGTTCTAGCAAAACAGCAGCACAAAGAGAAAAAGCAGCCAAACATTGCATGTGTTTAGTATTAGTTCTATCACCAAAAAATATCTCAAGAATCTCCTCCAACCTGGGCATGGTGATACATGCCTATAATTTCAGCACTCTGCCAGGCTGGGGCAGGAGAATTCTAAGTTCAAGCCATGCTTTTTAACAACACTTTGTATAAAGAGACAGACACAGACAGACAGAGACTGAAAGACAGAGACAAAGACAGAGATAGGGAGGGAAAGAGAAGTGAGAAAAGCTCAATGTGAAGACCCTGTGTTCATTCCCCAGTACTCTAACCAACCAACCAACCAACCAACCAACCAACCAACCAACAACCAAACAAACAAAAACAAGCTCCTCCACTCCAATTTACTCTTTTTTGAGAGTGGTACTAAGTATCAAATTCAGGAATGTTCTTCCAGTGAACTACATCCTCAACTCTTTTTTTCCCCCTTTTCTGAGGACAGGCAGGTCTCACTAAGTTTTTCAGTGGAACTCAAACTTGTGATCCTTCTGCCTCAGCCTCCCTAAGTGCTGGGATTAGAGACACCTGCTACTTTCTCCCAGTTTCAATTTACTGTTTTGATGTTAGAATTTGACTATGCTTCCAGGTCAAAGCTGTGAGCCAGGCAAAGATAATTAATACATAGCCCCACCTTCAAAAATATCTAATGGCTTATTAAGTAGTAATTTTCTTGACAATAATTACTTAATGACAATGATAATGAGGAAGAGGATGATAATGATGACAGCTAGCATCTGACAGCATGCCAGAAATTGCTTAAAGGATCTTACGTATGTTAAATTATTTGATCCATAATACTCCAAGGTATGCATCATACCTTTCTTTTCATATTAGTAATGTGAGAACTTGGGCACAAAGAAACTGAGCTGAAACTCACCAAGCTGGTAAGACAAATTCAGGATTGGAAAGTAGGTTAGTGAGCTACAGTTTGCCTACTCATGCAAACACACACATGGGTTAATCACTATTTAAAATACTAAGGCTGGGCTGGGGATTAGCTCAGCAGTAGAGTACTTGCTTAGCATGTACAAAGCCCTAGGTTCAATCCCGAGTCCTCGGGGGGGTGGAGGGGGATAGTAAAATAACACACAAATAGAAAAGAATAGGAGACAGGGAGTAAGTGCTTGCCTGGCAAGCACAAAGCCCTGAGTTCAATCCCTGGTTCCGGGAAAAAAAAAAAAAAAGAAAAAAAAATTATGGAGCCGGAGAGATGGCTCAGTAGAATAATTGCTTCCCTGGCAAGCACAAGAGTGTGAGTTCAATCCCCAGTTCCACCAAAAAAAAAAAAAAAAAAAAAAAAAAAAAAAAAAAGAAAGAAAGAAAAGAAAAGAATAGGAGATAATAAATAATAAACACTGTTTAGGCAGATGCAGGGGCCAGGGTTCAAGCCCTGGCCTACTGTGCCAGCCCTGCCCCCAGGGCACACTGAGACATCGAATGAGGCTGGGCATGGTGGCATGCACCTATATTCCCAGCTCTTGGGAGGTTGAAAACAGAAGGATCACTATGAGCCTGATCTGTGTAGTGAGACCCTGTACTAAGTGCATAAAAATAAATGAACACATAAATAAAAAATGATAAGCACTGACTGTCTCAGTATTGACATAATGCTCAGAGATGTAAGAAAAGATGAACAGACAAGTGTCTTCATGAGTCTCAATATACAAATGAGAGTGATGGATAAAGAGGGAGCAAGTCTCATCCAACTTAGGAAGAAACTTCCCAGCTTTGCACCCTGCAGGAGCTCAAGCTGAACCTAACACACTCATAAAGTGGCATCTCTGTCCAATGAGATGTGGAAGCAGGAAAGTCAGAAACCCTGTTTTTGGTCAAGGAGTCCACAGTTGGAGTCGAGCTCATTGGTGTGCAAAGCCTGAGCCCTTGAGTAGCTCAGCAGTAGAGCACTTGCCTAGCAATGACCCCACCACGCAGAAATGCAGGGTCCCAGGCCAGGATCAGGAAGACCTCTCCACCCAGGGAGGCTGCAAGTGCCTTGTGTTCCTCAGGTCCTGACAGTGGCAGGAGTTTGGCGGCCTCCACAATCTTACTCATTGATTTTCCATCTGTCATCCCAGTTCTTGGATAAATAACCTCAGCAGCCACTACCAAGTCAAGATTAGTGTTCCTCTGCTTCAGAATTTCTCTAACTTTTTTTTTTTTAAACTGGGGATGGAACTCAGAACCTTGTACTTGTCAAGCAGATGCTTATGCTGCTGAACTATATTCCTGGCCCTGCAATATTGACATTCTGGGTTGGATTTTCTTTTTCTTTTCTTTTTTTTTTTTTTTTTAAATTTTTTAAAAAGGATTAAAAAAAATAGCCAAAAAAAAAAAAAAAAAAGTAGCAATGATACAGAATGTGGATTGTGGGACATTTAATAACAACTTTGGCCTCTGCCCATGGGACGCCAGCTTTCCATCTTAATGAAGTCAATGTTTTTTTGTTTGTTTTTGTTTTTTATTTTGGAGAAGGGTCTGCAGGGTGTACAGGGTCTCACTACTAGATCGGACTTGTAGTGATCCACCTGTTTACAGTCTCCCAAGAGCTTAGATTTCAAGTGCACCCGGGAGTGGGGCCGGCACGTCAGGCCCAGACATCATACCCCCAGCCTCTGAGCCTGCTTGCAGTGCTTTAATCCACTGATCTAGTTGGCTGGCCCCTTACTGAAGTCTTGTATACTTATATCTGGTAATCAGAGCAACTACTTTGAAGATAAAATATGTACTATAACAACCATTGTTAATTTCCTATCATCTTGTTTTGAAGTTCTGTATCATTTTTATTATTTGTTGTTCTGTTTTTGTCTTGTTTTGTTTTTTGTTTTTCTTTCCCCTTTAAAATTAAAAAATATATATATTTCCAGAAATGCTTCCTGGTGGGAAAAATTACTGCAGTTGAGAACACCCTGTTTTGAAACACATTAAAAATATGTGGAGTAAAAGCAACTCTGGATGGTGTAGGCTGGTGTCAATGATGAAGACTTTGGCAATTTTTAAAATTTGAATTTCTGAATTTGGATTCTTGAATTTTTTGTCTCCTATTTTGAGGGGGCATTATACATCAATAGCCCATAATTATTTTTTCCAAGAAATAACACTTTATTTTCATGTAACTTGTTTTAATTCTAAGGTCTTCCTGTGGTCGAAATTAGAAGAGTGATTTCTACATTAAAAATAAAATAAAAAGCTGGGCTGGGGAGATAGCTCAGCAGTCTCAGCACCAGCTTGGCAAGCTCCAGGGTCCGGGTTTGATCCCCATTACTGCATGCTGTGCCACTGAGCTGGCCACTGAAACTGGGTATGGTGACATACATCTGCAATCCCATGTCTTGGGGAGGCTGTGACAGGAGGGTCACTATGAGTCCAAGTGGAGTAGTGAGCCCCTGTACCAAATAAATACATGAATAAAAGATTAGGGAAAAAACTATCATTTAAGCTGAGTTGGCACAGAATGTCATCTCGCCCTCTGAGCAGCTTTCCCTAGGTGTGGCACTAAGACACTCGGGAGGGGAGGGGAGGAGCAGGGAGGAGAGGAGAGGGGAGGGGCAGGGGAGGGGAGGGTGTGAAATCAGACAATCTCATTAAAGCTTCAGCTGAGGTATTTCCTCATCAGACACTTGATGCATTTCCGTGTCTCCCTGGGCTCTGGGGTTTAATAGCCATCAAGAGTATAAGTCCCTCAACCACCACTGCGGATCCATGGGCTCCCAATATCTACTTGCTGTCTACTCTAGACCACATCAGAAACATCTGAGTGCTTCTGGACCTTCACGGAAGTGCAGAAGGTGTTGCACTTGGCTTAGGGGCTCTGCCAGTCCAAGGCTCGTCTCTGCTTCCCCATGCTCACAGTCTGATATACGAGCTCTGTTTTAAAGTTATGTCAAGTGATGGATAAAATATGTAAAGAACACATTGTGGTGACATAACGGGGTCCCAAGCAAGATGAGAATCTCTTGGGGGCAGGATATGCACCTCAGTGGCATGATGTCTGCCTGGCAACCCTAAACTGGATTCCTGCTATCCCCCCACACCCCCCAAAATATAGGCATCTCTTGAAGCAAAAATGGAATAGAAAACAAGTGATCTACTGTGACTGTCCTGGCCCTGAATCTGAGGCAGGCATGGGTGTCCCTGCTGAGGAGGGCTGAGTCAAGGTTGAGGAAAGAGAAGTGACTTCATTTCCTTTAACTTTATAGACCAGGAAACTACAACAGACAACTAGGAAACTACAAAACGATGTCTGTTGATGAGCCTCTGTATCGCTCAGTTTTGCATTACTGTAATGAAATACCTGGTGGAAGGTATGTGTGGCATAAAGAGAAGTTCATTTGGATTCATGTTCTGGAGGCCCAAGTCTAAGGCTAGGGACCACCATTGAGGCCGGGGGCTTTTAGGATGGTGCCATTGTAGAGGAGCAGGTGTTATGGTGATCTTGAACGAGGAAGACTGAAAGACAGAGGGTGAAAAAAAGGAAAGAAGAAAAGAAAAGAAAGCAAAAAAGATAGGGTACCACAATCCCTTTTAAGGCACAAGTACAGTGGCCTAAGGGCCTCTCTAAGACCTTCCATCTCCAAAAGGTTTATAGTATCACACAATACTGCTGCCCTGGGAAAACTATGTGGACCTTGGGGGAAAACCATCCAAACCAGAGCAGTATCCTAGATTATAGGAACTTAACAATGTAGATACGTAGAAAAGCAGGAGGGGGACAGTTAAAAAAACATTCTCATGGTGACTTATTTCCAGATTTATCTGCAACATTCCACAGTTGGAAGTCCAGGACTTAGATGGAAGCAGAGAAAGATGTATACATAAATTAATGAAAATCTCAGCACACCAGAGTTCCAAAATCTCTCTCTCTCTCTCTCTCTCTCTCTCTCTCTGTCTGTCTGTCTGTCTGTCTCTTTCTCTCTGTGTGTCTCTCTCTCTCTCTCAGAAAATCAGTTAACTAATTCAAACAGGATATTGTGAATACACTCCAGCCTAATTTTATAGACTAGTTTAACAAACACTTTAATTTACATTGGTGCTTTACATTATAAATGAAATAAGATCTGTGGGAGTTCATGTTAAAAAGCAAAATAAATAAATAAATAAACTAGAAGACATATTGCTCCAAAACCTACATGTTAGAAATACAATTGTAAATTTATTTTATTTTTTTCTCCATAATTTTATTGAAAAACAAATAGCAATAAGACAGTTTCAAATCAAACTAGTAGGACAGTTTCAATAATTAATACATGGCATATTGTTCTCTTAGTGGTTATTTGCTGTACAAGATGCAGACATGCCATTCTATTTACAAACACTGTTAGAGCAGACCCTTCTAGTCATTGAATTAACAGAATGTAGCTGTATGTCTACCTTAACTATTTTGAATCTACAGATATAAAATAGTCATTTATTGTA
Organism: Ctenomys sociabilis; assembly: GCA_004027165.1. Taxonomy (NCBI): domain Eukaryota; kingdom Metazoa; phylum Chordata; class Mammalia; order Rodentia; family Ctenomyidae; genus Ctenomys; species Ctenomys sociabilis. The sequence goes on from PVKA01039117.1 coordinate 13,109, forward strand.
TCCTTTTTTTTGTTTAATTTTGTCATTTAAATATTACAGGTGTGTGAATTCAGCAAAATATTCTAAAATAGTCCATAATAGTATTGGGTTTTCCATATGTCTGGCAATGTCAAAAGTTGTTGACTTGAGTCTTTTACAGCTCAGCATATTAATATGGCTTTACTTCTTATACTTTATTTTTATAATTTTCTGCTGGATAGTTAAGACCAAGATAAAGGAAGACGTATGTAACAAGAATTGTAGCTTTTGTATCTGATTAATGTCAGTCAAATCCCCTCAGGATTTATCCTGAGACCCTGCACTCCAGTTTGTAGATCCTCTGTGTCATTCATGTGGATGAGACATAGCCATTGCTTGACCAATTTGCTCTCTGTGAAAGCCTGAGAGAATATTTTCTCTCTATGTGACTCTCCTTAGACACACTCTACATCATTAATCGCTTTCTTCTGTGGCCCCACAATGTCCTTGATCAGAAAATTTGGTACGCAACTGAATTGCATGATGTTACATTACAGGTTCTCATATGTCCTGAGTCTTAATTGACCTTGAAAGGTTAGGGCCAAAATGTTGGCTGTCCTTGTGGCCCTCCTTTTTCTCTAATTTTCGGTCTACAAACTTAGGTTGTTAACACTGCAGAAGAGAAGCTTACTGATGTTACTGCACAGCCTAGGCTGTTGAGTTTAACCTTACTATCTGCCTGAATATCAAATATCTTAGGCTTAACATGTAACAGGTATTTTTCACCAAGTATTGATATGTTAAAATTTAAGTCCTTAAAAAATATAACATAAAAAATTCAAAAAGTTAAAATATATTTAAAAAATAGGAATAAACAATTATATATATTTACACATAAGTTTGGAAATCTAACCACATACAGCATTATAGCAGGACAGTCCCACAACACTCCTTTTCCAGTCTCCTGCCTTCATTCACCATGCCCCTCCTTTTTAATTTATTATTTATTTATTTATTTTTAATTGAAGAACAAATAGCAATGAGACAGTTTCAAAGCAAATTAACAGGACAGATTCGATAAATTAATACATTGCAAACTGCTTTCGTAATATTTTGGTATCATACAAGGTGCATACATGATATTATACTCACAGACATTATTATAGCAGGTGTCTCTAATCAGTGAATTAAGAGAGTGTAGCTGTATACTTATTTTATTTTTATAGCTGAATTATATCACAGATTCAATAATTAATACTTCCTACCTTGTTATCTTCCTAGTGGTTGTCCATAGTACTAGAAGCCGACATAATATGTTCTCCAACCTCTATTAGTGCAAATCTTGCTTCTCATAGAATTATGCAGAAACATGGCATATCTATTCTAACTGTACTATTTATAGACACAGATCATGATTCTTCCTTTGTATACCTTTTTTTTGTCTAGACCTGTCAAAGATGAACACTCCATTGTCATTAAACCAATTTAGGTGCTTGAACTCAGCAACACAATCCAACACAGTCCAGCATTCCACAATAATAGTGAGTTATCTGAAGAAGTTGTTGACTGTAGCCATTTACAGTTCAACTTATTATTATGGCCCCATGTTATATACCTCATTTTTATACTTTTCTGCTGGATGGTTAAGACCGAGATAGATCAAGCCCTATATAAGATGTAGCTTTTGTTTCTGATGAGATCAGTGAAGTCCCCTCAGGGTTTATCTTGTAATCCTGTACCTTACTCTGTAGACCCTTTGTCTGTGTCATCCATTCAGATGAGTCACGGTCAATGCTTGACCAGTTTGCACTCTATGAGAGCCTGAAAGTTTTCTCTCCATGTGACTCTCCCCAGGCACACTATAGATCATCAGTCTCTTTCCTCTGTGGCTCCATAATCTCCTTGTTCAGAAAATGTGGAGCTCAACTGAGTTTCATGATGTTGCACTACAGGTTCTCCTATGTCCTGAGTCTTTGCTGACCTTGAAAGGCTTCAGTCAAAATGTTGGCTGGCCTTGCGGCTCTTCTATTTCTCCAACTTTGATCTGTGAACTTAGGTTGTTAACCATCTAGAAGAAAACCTGATTGGTACTCCGCAGCATACCATTCACTTTGCCTTATCGGACTCGATGGATTTTAGTTGTTGTTGTACGTTTCCTTTTGTATTTCTGCTTTTCGCTTCTTACACTAGGGAGACTATATGATATTTACACAGGTGGTCTGGTTTATTTCACTTATGAGTATATATTCAAGTGGCATCCACTTCAGTATAAATGCTTCAAACTTATCATTCTTAATAGCTGAGTAACACTCCATTATATAGAAATACATCTTTTTCAACCATTCCTCATGTGATGGACATCTTGGTTGTTTCCAAGATTTTTTTTTTTTTTTTTGTCTTTTTTTTTTGGAGACAGAGTCTCACTGTGCAGTTCAAGCTGGCCTCAAACTCAGTTTGTAGTTCAGGCTGGTCTCGAACTCACAACAGTCCTCCTGTCTCAGCTTCCCAAGTGCTGGAATTATAGACATGCACCACCACGCCTGGCCTGTTTCCAAGATTTTGCTATCACACATTGCGCTGCTATAAACATAGGTACACATATATCACTATGATACAATGTTTTCAGTTCCTTTGGGAAAATTCCCAGTGGGAGATAGCTGGCTTGAATGGGATTTCTAGTCCTACTCTTTTGAGGAGTCTCCACACTGACCTCCACAATGGTTTTACTAGTCTACATTCCCACCAGCAAGCAGTGGAAAAGTGTTCCCTTTTCCCCACAACCTTTCCAACATTTGTTGTTGGTTGATTTCCTTATGATAGGCATTCTTTCTGGAGTGAGATGGTATCTCAGTGTTGTTTTTATTTGCATTTCACGAATGGCTAGTGATGTGGAGAATTTTTTCATATATTTATTCACTTTTTTTGTCCTCTGAGAAGTGTGTATTCATCTCAGATGCCCATTTCTGAACTGAATCTTTCAATTTGAGGGCCCTGTTATATCTTAGTTCTTTATATATTCTAGACAGCAGACCTTTGCCTGATTGCTTATTAGTTAGGATTTTTTCAAAATTCATGTGTTGTCTTTTCACTGTGTTGACAATTTCTTTTGACGTGCACAAACTCTTCAAGAAGAGTTGATCACAGTTGTTGATTCTTTCAAGTGTTTCCTGTGCAGATATATGTTTGTTCATGAACTCTTTACCTACCTCTATGTCTTCAAGAGTTCCTCCTACTTTCTCTTCCAGGAGATTGAGTGTTTCTGTTTTAATGTTTAGATCTTTAATCCATTTTGACTTTAGCTTCATGCATGGTGATAGACCTGGGTCAAGTTTTAGTTTTCAGCATGTAGAAAGCCAGGTTTTCCAGCACCATTTGTTAAGGAGGCTATCTTTCTTCCAGTAGGCTTGTTTGGCCCCTTTGTCAAAGATCAGATGGCTGAGTGTGTTCATAGATGCCTCTGTGTCTTCTAATCTATTCCATTGATCCTCAGGTCTATTTCATTGCCAAACCATGTTGATTTTATCACAGTGGCTTTGTAGTATAATTTCAAGTCAGGAATTGTGATGCCTCCTGCCTTGTCTTTTTTGGCCAAGATTGCCTTTGTTATTCTAGGTCATTTGTGGTTCCAAATAAATTTTAGGAATGATTTGTCTATGTCTGGGAGGCATGTTGGTGAAAGTTTGATAGTGATTGCATTAAATCTGTACAGCAATTTTGGTAGTATGGCCATCTTCACGATGTTGGTTCTTCCTATCCAGGAGCAGAGAATATCTTTCCATTTTCTGAAATCATCTATAATCTCTTTTCTTGGGTGTTGTAATTTTCTGTGAAAAGATCTTTGATTTCCTTGGATAAGTGAATTCCAAGGTATTTCATTTTCCATGGTGCTATTGTAAAAAGCATTGTTTCTATTGTTTCCCTTTCAGGGTGCTTGTTATCTGTGTTGAGGAATGCTATTGACTTTTGAGTATTGACTTTGTATCCTGCTATGCTACTGAATTTCTGTATCAGTTCTAGTAGTTTCTTGGTGGAATTTTTGGAGTCTTCCAAGTAAAGTATCATGTCGTCTGCAAATAGTGATAATTTAACTTCTTCTTTACCTATTCTTATTCCTTTTATTTCTCCCTCTTTTCTAATGGCTGTTCCTAATGATTCCTAAACTATATTGAATAGGAGGGATGATAGAGGAATCCTTGTCTTGTATCTGATCTAAGAGTAAAAGATCTCATTTTTTCCCTGTTTAGGATTATATGAGCTTTTGGGTTGTCATAGATGGCTTTTATCAAGTTAAAGTAGAGTCCATCTATTCCAATTTTCTGTAGGACTTTGAACATGAATGAATGTTGCACTTCGTCAAATGCTTTCTCTGCAGCAATTGAGATGATCATGTGGTTTTTACATTTCATTCTATTAATATAGTGTAGTACATTTATAGATTTTTGAATATTGAACCATCCTTCCATCCCTGGGATGAATCCTATCTAGTCATGGTGTATGATCTTCTTGATGATTTGCTGTATTCTTTTTGCTAGGATTTTATTGAGTATTTTTGTGTCTATGTTCATGAGGGAGATTGGCCTGTAGTTCTCCTCTTTAGTTGTGTCTTTCCCTGGTTTTGGAATCAGTATAATACTTGCCTCTAGAAATGATTTTGGGAGGACTGCTTCCTTTTCAATTTCATTGAAGAGTTTGTGGAGTGTGGGGATTATATCTGCTATAAATTTCTTGTAGAATTCAGCTGTGAATCCATCAGGACCTAGACTTTTCTTTGTCTCCTGTTAAGACTGTAGTCTTAGATATTAAGTTTTTTATTATGTTTTGTATTTCATTGGCTGTTACTGGCTTATTGAGAGTTGTTATATCTTCTTGGTTCAGTTTTGGTAGTTTGTACCTTTCGAGGAATGGGTTCATTTCTTCATCTTCTATTCTGTGAGCATAAAGATTCTCAAAGTCACTATTGATAATCTTCTGAATTTTCACTGGATCTGTGGTGATTTCACCCTTTTCATTCCTTTTTGCATGTACTTGAATTTTTTCTTTCCTCCTTTTGATGAGTTTGGCTAGAGGCTTATCAACTTTATTTAGTCTTTCAAAGAACCAACGTTTTGATTTGTGGATTCTTTGGGCTGTTTTCTTCATCTCAGTTGAATTAATTTCTGCTCTAATCTTTATGATTGCTTCCCAACTTTGTGCTCTGAGTTTTGTTTGCTCTTCTGTTGCTAGTTGTTGGAGGTGCAACATTAGGGTGTTCTGTTTTCCTAATGTGTGAGTTCATAGCTATGATTTACCCTGTAAGAACTGCTTTCATTGCATCCCATAAATTCCGGAAAGTTGTGCTTGAATTTTCATTGAATTGTAGATATTGTTGAATTTCTTGTTTAATTTCTTCTGTGACCCATTGATTGCTCAGTAGGGTATTGTTGAATTTCCATGAATTCAGTGGGTTTTTCTGGTTTCTTTTGTTGTTTAGTTCCAGTTTCATTGCACTTTAGTCAGATAATATGCATGGGATAATTTCTGTTTTCCTGCACAGACCACCTCTTGACTAGTATGTGGTTTGTTTTGGATAATGAGCCTTGTGCAACTGAAAAAAATGTGTATTCAGCTGTGGTTGGGTGGAACACTCTGTATATGTCCACCAGGTCCATTTGTTCCAAGCTCTGTTTCAGTTCTGCTACTTCCTTGCTAATTTTTTGTCTGGTTGATCTATCTTTTTGAGATAAGGGTGTGTTAAGGTCTCCTGTTAAGACTGTAGTCTTAGATATTAGGTTTTTCATGTCCATTAAGATTTGTCTTACATAGTTGGGTGCTCCTGTGTTTGGTGCAAATATTTATGAGTGTTACCTCTTGCTCTTGAATTTTTCCCCTGACCAATATATAGTGGCCTTCTTTGTGTCATTTGATCCTTCTTGGTTTGAAGTTGAGACTGTCTGAGAACAGAATTGCTACTCCTGCTTTTTTCTAAGGTGCTGGGGCATGTAGTATTGTTTTCCATCCTATGACTTTGAGCCTATGAATGTCCTTTTGAGTTAAGTGTGTTTCTTGTATACAGCATATTGTTGGATTTTGTTTCCTAATCCACTGTGTCAGTCTGTTTCTCTTAATTGGTGAATTGAGTCCGTTTACATTGACGGTTATAATTGAAATGTGTTGACTTATGTTTGTCATGATATTTACCTGCTGTTTTTTACTCCTTTGTATCCTGTGTTTAATTGTCTGTCCTGTTTAGTGGGTTCCTTCCATTCTCTTGCATGGAGTTCTGGTCACTGTGGTCTCTCTCTAGAACCTCTTTCAGTAGCCTGTGTAGGGATGGCTTTGTCATCATGAAATTCTTTAGTTGTTCTTTGTTGTGGAAGTATTTCACTTCTCCATTAAACTTGAAAGAGAGTTTTGCAGGGTATAATAGTCTCGGGTGGAATTTGTTTTCATGTAGGACTTGAAGAACTCTGTTCCATGCTCTCCTTGACTTCATTGTTTGTGTAGAGAAGTTGGCTGTAATTCTGATGGGTTTTCCTTTGAATGTGAGCTCCTTCTTCTCTCTAACAGCTTTCAGTATATTATTCTTGTGTTGGATTTCTGGGATCTTAACTATTATATGTCTTGGTGTGTTTTTACTTGGGTTGAAGTTATTTGGTGTTCTGTATGCTT
>PVKA01039118.1:0-19715 GCA_004027165.1 Ctenomys sociabilis
CCTCCCCAGCCCCCTCCTCCTTCCTCTGCACTTCTCTATTCTCCCCACCTCTCTTCATGATCTATTTCTGCCCCACCTTTTCATCCTCTTCTACCCTTCTTCCTCCTTCCATTCATTGTCCTGTCTTCCTTCTTTGGTCCTTCACCTACCTCTTTCCCCCTCCTCCTCCTCCCCTTCCTTATCCTATAATCCTGCTATTTGATTCCAGAAATTTGTCATGGCCTACATCTGCAGCCCTTTTTCAGTTTCATTTTTGAAATAGGCTTTATTTTTTTTATTTTTATTTTTTATTTTTTTGTTTTTTTGTCTTTTTGAGACAGGGTCTCGCTATGCAGTTCAGGCTGGCTTTAAGCTCACTTTGTAGCTCAGGCTGGTCTCGAACCCACAACAATCCTCCTGCCTCAGCTTCCCGAGTGCTGGGATTACAAGCATGCGCCACCACGCCCGGCTGAAATAGGCTTTAACTAAGTGGCTGAGGTTGAAATACCTCACCCTCACTTCTTTTCCGTTTTAAGGGAGATAGGACTCTTATTCTGAAGATATAATAATCACTGAATAGAAGGGACTGTGGTACACATCCTTATGTTGAGCCAAAAGTCCTGAAGAAGGGCTGAGGACCCCAGTGAGCCCAAGATAGTTTCACCCTCATTGAATCCTCAGCACTCTTCTGTCAAAGTAATGTAGGGAAGCTTCTTCGAAGCTTTGTCTATTTTCAGCAGCTTTGAGGTATCAGTTTGAGACTACCAGGAGGGAGTGCAAAGTGACAATCTGGAAAAGTGAGAGACCTCAGATACCAGAACAGAGGAGTTTCATTGCAAATGCTTGCTGTCAGCCTAGTAGGACCAAGGCAGGACCTACAAGCTACAGCCTAGGACTCAGCCTACTGAGAGATATTAAAGGACACTCTGAGCAATAGAATGAGTCCTTGGTTCTAGTCAAGATGACCTGTCTCTGCTGAAGGGGCTCATAGAATCTCATTTTCCTTACTCTAGGTAAAAGAGGCACCTGCCATCCTACTCACAGGCTTACCTGCTGTCCCACACCATAGCCATCATGCCCCGTGGACACAGGAGTAAGATTCGTGCTCAACAAAAACGCAAACAGACCCGAAGCCAGCACCAAGCTGTCCAGGATCCTCAGGCCACTGCAGCAAAGGAAGAAGATGCCCCTTCTTGCTCCTCTTCTATTGCTGCAGGAGATGCTGCTGGCCTTCCCCAGGAGTCTCCAGCAGTGCCATCTAGCGGCACTGCTGCTGCTGCTGCTGATGTTGCTGCTAGTGCTGCTGATGCTGGTGCTGCTGATGCTGGTGCTGCTGCTCCTGTTTCAGGTAAAAGATCAGACAAGAGTCCCAAGAGAAGAGGACAAGCAGAGGAAGCAGCTGCTTCCTCCAAGGTCCGACCCTATGGTGCCATCTTGACAAAAGATATTCTGGTCAAGAAGGCAGAGGTAGTGATGAAGTACTTGATGTGCAAATATAAAAGGAAGGAGCCCATTCTGAGATGGGAAATGCTGAAGATTGTCCACAAAAGGTTCAGAGAACAATTTCCTGATATCCTTAAAATAGCCTCTGGGCACATGGAGCTGATCTTTGGCCTGGAGTTGAAGGAACTCCAGCCAGGTGGTGGTTCCTACACTCTGACACCCCTGTTGGATCTCCCCACTGATAAGAGCCAGGGGGATGACTTTCCCAAAACAGGGCTTATAATGTCTCTCCTTGGCATCATCTTTTTGCATGACTACTCTGCCCCTGAGAAAGATGTCTGGGAATTCCTGTCCATGTTTGCAATCAGTGACAGGAAGAAGCATTTCATCTTTGGAGATGTCAGGAAGTTCATCACTAAAGATCTGGTTCAGGAAAAGTATGTGGAGTACAAGCAGGTTCCCGGCAGTGATCCTGCATGCTATCAGTTCCAGTGGGGTCCAAGAGCCTATGCTGAAACCAGCAAGATGAAAGTCCTGGAGTTCTTGGCCAAGGTCACTTGTTCTGAGGTTCGTGACTATCCATACTGTTATGCAGAGGCATTGAAAGATGAAAAGAGAGTCCAAGCCAAATCTACAGCCAAGCCTGAAGCTAAGGCTCAAGCAGGTGCAAGGCCAGCTCCAGCTTCTCTACAACCTGATGATATGTGAGGCACAATTGTCACTTTGTCCCTTAAAATGCCAGTTAATCTTTGTTCTTGTTTTGTGTGAATAACATTTGAAAAATTTTGTTCTTATATCACTTTGTTTTCCTCAGAAGGCTTATTTAGGTGTGCAGATGGGGTCAGCATAATTCTAGGTGTGGCTGAATGGATTCACTGAAAACAAAAGACTCAGTCTGAATGGAATAAAAAGGGAGAAGAAGGCTCACTCCTGCTTCTTGAGAAGTGCTCCAGTCTCCTTTGTGTCGACCATCTAACATAGACCCTTCATTCTTCCATGGTAGTCTCTTTTGCCTCCTGCTAAAGACTCACACTGGACTCTGTAGTGACTTCCATACTTTCTATCTGAATTTCCTGGGTCTCTGGCATGCAGGCAGCTGTCATGCACTCACACCTCACTCTGTGGGTGGCCGTTATAAGCCTAATTGTAAATCCTCATACATTTATATATCTTATATTAATCTGTTATGGAGTGTGACATTCCCATATCTTAATCTGTTTTGTAGTGTGATGGAGGAAATTTAGTTTCTCAGTTCTTAGTTTGCTTGTAGAGGGAGAAAAGTAAATTTCTCAGTTCTTAGTTTACCTTACCTAATTTAGTTTTTCCTTTTGTACAGTAGAATGTCTTATACCTAAATTTACTTGCATTGTTCAAGAATGTGTAAGAAACTAAATCTACTTAGATGGGGTTAAATCCCCACTCTGAGTTGGCAAATGAGTCTGGGCATGGTGGCGCATGCCTGTAATCCCAGCTCTGGGCAGGCTGAAAACAGGAGGATCACTATGATATGAGCTGAGTAGTGAGACCCTGTACCAAATACATAAAAAAGAAAAGAAACTAAATTTGCCTTTAGGAAGCTTTCAAGCTTTGTTCCAGAGCTCTGCATTCAAATGAGTCAGCTCTAGCTCATGGGATGATAGATTCTGGGAGAACTACCACTATGGAAGTGGTGATAGTCTCTCAGTTTTATAGATAAGTAGAAAACAGTGGAAGTGAAGATGGAGAGAAGACATGACTTAATTTTTATTTATAAGCAGCATTTTTGCCTAAAGTTTTCTGATATTGTTTAATTGTCTGTGAATGCTAAATATTCTGTGATACTATCTGGCTTAAAACTTTTTGAAATATTTGAGGTGCATGCATTAGGATGTTTCAAGTGAAATCTTAGTATGCCAGTCCTTAATGTCTTCATAAAAGGTAGACACTTAGCGCTTCACTTATATTACTTATCTACTTCACCTACTACAAGTCATGGCCCATTAAATCTTTTTTTTTTTTCATTAAGTCTCTGGTCTTTATTCGACCATTGGATCAGTTTTGTTTTTGTCATTTTTCACATTTTGAAGAAGAGCAAGAAGCTCTAAATTTTATTTTATGATGATGATCATTTTTGTTACTTTTCACATTTTGAAGAACAAGAAGTTCTAAATTTTATTTTATGATTATGATTATGATTATTATTTTGTCTTTTTGAGACAGGATCTTTCTGTGCAGTTTAGGCCAGCCTTGAGCTCACTATGTAGCCCAGGCTGGGCTCAAACTTGCAGTAATCTCCTGCCTTAGCTTCCCAAGTGCTGGGATTAGAGGCATGTGCTACCATGCCATTTTTTTTTTTTTTTATTTTAAAGAGTAGAAAATAATACATACTAGACATGGTACAGAATTTCAAGAAACAAGATACTAATTCAATAGTGGTGGTTATGTTGCATATTGTCATTAAAGTAGTTGCTCAGGTTGCCAAATGTAAGCATGCAAATAAAGAATAAACTACAGGCTTTTATATGGAGATGGATACAACTAGTGACCATACTTATTGGTGAAGTAAATCAGACACAGATGTGTAAACATCATACTTTCTGGTTAATGTAAAAATCTGAAATAGTCAAATCTAAAAAGAAAAAGATACTGTGAAAGGGAAACTGCTCAAAATGAAAAAAATATCTGGGATGAGGGAAAGGAGAAAAGAAAGGAGGAAAAAGAAAATTGTACTGCTAGATTCTACTGGTTTATTGAAAAGAACAGTTAATGCTTAACATTCTTTTGAACAAGAAATATTTTTGTGCATGGCTTATTTCACTTAATCTCTTACAGATTCATCTGTGCTGTCACTACAGACAGTATATCTTCTTTATGGCTAAATGATATTCCACCATGTATATATACCACATTTTGTTATCCACTCATCATTTAAAGTGCACTTAGGTTGATTCTGACTTAGCCAATGTGAAGTTACTTTTAAATGGTCTACCACAGCACCAGTAAATCACCTAACCTGTGAATACGACTTAATTGTTCAGTGAATCACTCTAAGGTACCGCTGTATTCTTACTCCTCCTAATCATATGGACTTTGACCTTTGGACCAAGAATAATCTTTGGCTTTCATACCACTGAGATTTATGTGTTTGTACTAAAGAGAGATAATTGGACTGCCTAAGGAAAGAGAGTGGAACTTTTGCAACATGCAAAGACTCACTACAGGAAGATTCTGTACCTAGTTGTCATTAATGTAGGCTTTACATATTTTTGTAACTAGTTTTACTTTAACACAATAAAAGTTTCAAAATTCAATTTCAAAGGAAATGTTGTCTTCACTAACTGGGAAAGATTTAAGATATTTAACAAAATGAACTAAAGGTTGTTGACCAGCCAAATCTGTTAATATCAATGCATCTTAAGCTTAGAAGTGTTAAGTATCAATCCATACAGTCAACAAGACCAGGCATTCTGATGTGAGTAGGAGACTTATAGGGGGGCATCAAGCAGACTGGCTAGCTAAAGGATCAATACAGCACCACATAAAGGGACAGGAGATTTTATAGGATCTTTTAGGGAGGGTGATCACAGGCTGGAGCAGTTAAGGGAGAGTTAATCTTGGGAGGCTACCTGCTCTGTGGGGGACCTTTAAAGTTGAGAGTTTCATGGTGGCTTGCCCAGATCAAAGTCAGGTGGACTTGTTTTATGGTTTTAGATTTGGCTCTGCATAGGGTCAGGCAGGGGAGTTCGGGGGCAGGGTGCCTGGGAAACCGTGAGGGAGAGTGTTTGGGGCAGGGTGCCTAAGACACTGAATCCTGACCTCTCAAGCAGATTCAGAGGCTGGGGAGATGGCTCAGTAGAATAAGCACTTCCCTGGCAAGCACAAGGGCCAGAGTTCAATCCCTGGTTCTTCCAAAAAAAAAAAAAGAAAAAAGGTTCAGAAAGATAAAATACAAAAGCATCTCCCTTTCTGAAGACAAAATAATTATCAGCAAAACATATTTCATGTGCAAAGAAAATAGGGTCAGCTAAATAGCTCAGGGCTTGCCAATTAGCTAAGGGCTTGCCAAATAGCTTAGGGCTGGCCAAATAGCTCAGCAGACAAAAGTGCCTGTTTAGGCAGAGCATAGCAGCTGTTTGATCTCCGGGGTGCTCTGCCAGTCCTGCCCTGTGGGGGAGGGGGATTGAGACTGGGTGTGGTGGCACACACCCAGTGGTGTAATCCCAGCACTTGGGAGCCTGAAAGCAGGAGAATCACTATGAGTCTGATCTACTTAGACCCTGTAGACCCTGTACCCCAAAGACACTGTACTAAATAAAACAAAAATCTAATTTGTTAATGGCTAAATAGCAAAATATCACAGTTTCTCACTTATTTTAGTTACAGCATTGTCTTTCCTTTCATTAGAAGAATATTAATGTATTTATCAATTTTATACAATTTAATAATTTTGGCATATTGAATTTTAAAAAATTATGGTAAAATATTTAGCTGCATAGTTTAGGGTTATTTTTTAAATGCATAATGTTCTATTTTTTGTCATCATTAACATTTTGTCCCTCCTTGAAAAGAGTACATGCAAGTGGCAGGTTTTCTCAAAACTTTCAATGTTTATATTCATTATTTGTGAGATTTTCCCAGTATAGAGATAATTTTCATCTATTCTCTTCTGTACAGAAAATGTAAATTTTCCTTTGGCCTCTTTCAGGATTTATTATTTATCTTTGATTGTATATTTGCAACATGATTTACCTGGATCTGATTTCTGTATGTTTGTTCAAATATTTTATTTTTCCCCTTAGTTTTGGATGTTTCTATTGAGATATCATTACTTGAAAAGTCTTTCCTCAACTATGGGAGCTTGTAAAAGCCCGAAGACATCCTTCATATTTTTTGATGGGGAGGGAATTTCTTAAAGTTTTCATGTCTCCACTTAGCTTTTTCAATTTATATTACAGACTGTCTACTTTACTATTAGAAACCATAGAATTTAAGTAATACTTGATTTTAATCTCTGTTTTATCTGAGTCTGGGTACAATGCTTGCACTACTTCTTTACTCTGTATTTTATGACTGTCTTATATCTACCTACAGTACACAAGGACAAAAGAACTACCATAAGCAAGCTTTTGGGTATGTGGTGGTAGGATACTGGAAAAGGGAACTTTAATTCTATGACTACCTATCACCCTTGTACTGAGTGTATGCCTATGGACTATGACTCTCACCCAGTGGCTTCTCAGTTGACTTCCCAATCCTCAGCTGGTGCAGGATGACTCCCATGTGTTAGAGTTTGGTATTTTCCTGTCCTTATGAAAGGCAAATTATTCTTCCATCAGATCCTTTAGTTCTGATAAAACACAGAAACTTAGGGTCTACTTAGGATCTTTTGAAAGCAGACCTTGCTAAAAAAATAAATCAATATTGTGGACATATATTAAAGTACTGCCTTATCTCTTCTTTTTGCTTGACCCATGAAGAAATCCAGAAACTCTGAAATTCTACTTGGTAACTGAGCTCCAGGCAATATGTTAATTATATGAGATTTTAGCTCTTGCATTTTGCATCAGGAAACTTCAGTTCTTCGTATTTTTCAGTTGGCCTTTTCAATGTTGGCGGCAGCAGATTGCCCTGGAATCCCATTTCTGTAGTAGATCACGAGCTTAAAAAATCCTTGTATTGCCTATTTCTTCATATTTTAACTATTAAAATGAAGTGGCAACTTGCAAGCGTCTCACTTGATAGAAGTCTCTCTGTTTTATTTATTTATTTAATTATTTTTGTGTTTTAAGGGACTACAGAGTTTTCAGGGTCTCATTACTAGATCTGGCTCATAGTGATCTGCCACCCAAAAGCTGAGATTACAGGTAGGCACGGCCACACCCAGCCTCAATTACAGTTTCAGAGTCTCCCAGGGGCGGGGCCCACATGGCAGGCCCGGGGATCGAACCCCCAGACCCTGTACCTTATTGCAAGCACTTTAATCTACTGAGCTATTTGGACAGCCCTCATTTTATTTTTTTGAAGATAGATTTTTTGGGGGGTACTGGGAAGCGAACTAAGGACCTAATACTTGCCAGGCAGGTGCTCTGCCTCTGAGCCATACCCCAGCACATTTTATTTTATTTTTATAAAGTTTTGGTTCCTGTATGCAAATGCTGTCAAGTCCTATATAATTAAATGTTTTGCACTCAACTCAGATGGATTCCAACAAATGAAGGAAGTATCACTGCAAAAATGCTTTCAATTAATATGTAAAAGTCTGTCTCAAATTTATATCAACATTTGAAACAACTCTAGATAGAAATACATTAACCAAAAAAATTTAATCTAAAATTCCTTCTCTGCATCCAGTAGCTAGGCTATCTTAGTAGCTTTCTGTGTTCTGATTACCAAGTTTATTCTCTATAAAATGCGATGACAGAATAAAATAATTTCTGAGATTTCTTTATGTTCTTCCATCCCTATAATTATCTGAACAAATATTTGTTATCTGTAGAACAGTTAGAAGTTGGGAAATACATGGAAAGATTTGTTCTTCAAAACTGATTTAATTGGAAGGAAAACAGCAGTTAAATGCTGCCAGTAAGATCCAGAATTCAAGGAACAGTGAGCTTATTATTCAATTTTGTAATTATGGTTGATCTCTAAAAGCTGTGATTTTGGCATATATGTCACTAAGGGGGCTCATAGTAGTCATTCATAGAATAATGGAATGACTTTTGGTAAGAAGAGAATAGAAAAGACAAAGTATGAAGTTTGTTGCACCCAGTGATAGTTGTAAAGGGACAGTTAGAGATGGGCTTAGAAGTAGTCAGATTGCAGTGGAGATGGGAGGTCAAATTGAGAAACTTAAATTGGGTAAGGGGAAGTTATTACTAAAGGGATACATTGTAGAACTGCTATACAAATTGATATTCAAAAATTAACTCTGCAGAGGTAACATTTGAAGTGGAATAAAAGGGAAATAATTTGAAAAGATGAAGAAGGGCATTTCAGACAAAGGAAATGCTGGTTTAAAAGCAAAGAGTGGTGAAAATGCACCAAGAATGATGTAAATGGAAATCAGTCCATTATGACGAGATAACAGACCATCACATACACTGAAGTGAGCAGAAAGAAAGTGGGAACAAAGGAAGGTTCAACTTAGGGGGGCCTTAAAACAGCAGGAAAAAGTATTTGGATGTTATTTTGCACTAAGCTTTTAGGATTCTCAAAGAAAAGAGGAACATGATCTAAACAGCTCTTTAGGAAACTCAAACTTCTTAAAACTAAAAAGAAAGAAAAGCTAGACATAGCAACATCCACCTGAAATCTCAGCTACTCAGCACGTTGGAACAGGAGGATCACCTGAGCCTACAAGTTCAAGATTATCTTGGGCAACACAGCAAGATCCATGCTCTATATAAGTAAGTACATAAATAACCACAAAAACTCTTAACTGGAACTTTAAGGGTAGGAATAAAGACAAGGCCACATTCCAGTTGTCCCCTTGAGAAGTGAACTGGAGACAGGAAGTAAAGACAAATGCAAAAACAAGATTTAACAGTGCAAAGAAAATACCAGAGAAAAGCAACAGTGGTGATAAAATGAGTTGTGGTGGACATTGCTTGCATGTGATAATTCTAAGCTTGAAAATGTGCTTGGAGCTTTACATGCATTATTTCATTTAATCTTTAAAGCTGCTTTATGACAGGGTATCCACATTTTTCCTGATTAAAAAAAAGCACAGAGAAGTTAAGAAATTGCTTAAGGTTACATAGTTTCTACTCAGACAGTTCTCAAACAAATTGATAGTTCTTGGCCTTTTTTCTCTCTCATTTCTGAAAAGGTCAAGGAGCACTCAACATAGATGTAGATGTTCTTCCCCATTTGCATGCACAAATATTACTTCTTTTTTTGTCTTTCTGAGGCAGGGTCTCACAATGCAGCTCAGGCTGGCCTTAAGCTCACTTTGTAGCTCAGGCTGGTCTCGAACTCACAAAAATCCTCCTGCCTCATCATCCCCAGTGCTGGGATTACATGCCTGCACCACCATACCTGGTCAAATATTACTTCTTTGTCTTTATATTCTCTCAATATGTTTTGTGAGAAAATCATGTTTTGTGTGTCAACATTGTCAACTCCTAATATTTCAGTCTATGGTGCACACTGAACATGAATAGTAATTTTAAGTTTTTATTAATTTCAATTTTGGTAAAATACAAGTCACACAAAATTTACTATTTACCAATTTTAAAACATATATATCAATCATGTTGGTTATATTCAGTCTTAGTTATCTTTCTTTTATGGTTGAGACAAAAATACCTGACATCCAAAGTTAAATGTGGAAAGGTTTAGTTAGCTGACAGTTGTAGAGGTTTCAGTCCATAATCAGCTGGCTCCAAGGCAGGGTGTCATGGTGTAGAAATATCACAGAGAAGAAATGTTCATGGAGGTCAGAGGGTACCAAAACAAGCAAGGGATGTTAGCAACTTCTTTTCTCAGCCTTTTATATTCTATACAGGCTACCAGACTTAGGGCAGTGCCAAGCCAATCAGTGTACTGATTTAGGATCACACAACATTAATCCCTGCTTCACACACTTTAGATCCAGCTACCTGTAAAAAATGCCACACCTATGATTGCATGAGGCTTCAGTGGGGCATCTAGGTACAAGTCAGATCAGTTGTTCAGATTTTTGTGCAACTAATCTTCACAACTCTGCATTTTGCACAACTAAAAATCCATACCCACTCAATACCTCCCTGTTGACTCTTTCTCTAGCCCTTTAGCCACTATCATTCTATTTCTATATCTATAAATTTGACTACTCTAGATTCAATATATATGCAAAAACTTACAGTGTTTCACCTTTGTGGACTTGCATTTTAAACTTTTTTTTCAGTACTTGGAATTAAACCTAGGGCCTTGCCTATGGTGGGTAAATGTTCTACCCCTGAGGAATATCTTCAGCCCCCTTTTCTCATTCATTTTGAGACAAGCATCACTGAATTATCCAGCCTGGCCTCAAACTTGCAATCCCCAGCATCCTCAATTTCTGAAATTATAGGTATGTGTTACCACACTTTGAGTTGGTTAATTTAGCCTACTGTATTCCACCATGTACATGGATGCCATATCACACAGTGCAATTTCTTTACTTTTTAAAGCTGCAGGGGGCCTGCCCATTAGCTCAGGTGTTTAAGTGCCTGCTTAAGCAAAACAGTCAGGCTCAGGATTCTGTGGTTCCATACCCAGATCTTCATGTCTTACCAGACCTGCCCTTAAGGAATCCTGAGCCAGGCAAAAAAAAGTCCTTCTGAACGTTTTGCAGGGGCTGGGGATTCGATCCCCCAGCCTGCTGTGCTGGCCCCGCCCCTGGGGCATACTGAGACAGCAATTGAGACTGGGCATGGTAGCATGTGCCTATAAACCCAGCTCTTGGGAGGTTATAAACTGGTGAATCATTCTGAGTCTGATCTAGTAGTAAGACCCTGTAGACCCTTCCCTAAAATACAAAAAAAAAAAAAAGCTGCATACACTCCAGTGGATGTATATTTCATACATTACTGTCTTTCTCAATGATGGAGACTTGTGTTTTTTCCATCTTTACCCCCAACTTCAGTGAGGGTGAATATCTAAATATCTCTTCAAGACCCTTGTTTTTGATTTCTTGTGACAGATACTTGAAAGTGGAATTCCTGGATAGTTTGTCAATTTATTCCATCTTGCATATTTTGAGAAAATAATAATTTTTTTGGTGGGACCAGAGTTTGAACTCAGGCCCTTGTGCTTGCCAAGGAAGCACTTATTCTACTGAGCTATCTTCACAGCCCCATCAGTTTTCTATAGTAACTGTACTATTTAATATTTACCAACTGAGCACAAGGGTTCAATTTTTCTACATTCTAACTCATAACTTGATTATTTATTCTTTTTCTTTATAATAGCCATCCTAACTGATGTCAGAGATGAACAATAATTTTGAATGAATTAGTTAAACTTTATTTCTTTTCTTTTTAGACAGAGTCTTGAAATGTAATCCAGGCTGGCTTTGAACTGACTTCATAGACCAGGCTGGCCTGGAACTCGCAGCAGTCGTGTCTCAGCTTCTTGAGTGCTGGGATTTCACCATGACTAGAAAATCTAAACATTAAAGTATTTCTGGATGCTATGGTTTATGTATGTCTGGATGTTCCCCCAAAGTCTCATGCAGTCATGGGGCAGACTTTAGAGTTTGTGATCAATTCATGGTCCAGTGCTGGGATTGTGTATGTGTGTGTGCTGGTAGGATTATGGCTGTGAGTGCTACACACACCCTCAGGTGGATAGCCTGAATACAGTATAAGGAAGGGAGAGAGCATTGGTCTCTGCCACTGTTTCTCCGTTTTTGCTCTTGCTGTTTGGCTGTTTTTCCCTGCCTTGAAATGCTGCCCTCTGCCATGTACCACTCTGCCTTGGAGCTGGCTGATTATGGACTATAACCTCCTCAAACTCTGAGTGAAATGAATATTTCCTTCCTTAATTTTAGGTCTCAGATATTTTGTCCCCATAATAAAAGAAAAGTAATTGAGACACTGGACTACTTCATATTTGTTCTTTCATTTAATACATTCAATTTCTTTCCTGAGTGTTAATGGAGGTTCTACTTGCACCATGACATATTTTATTTTGTGTTTTGGCTAGGTTGTACGAAAGTACTGATGAAATTTCCCATGAAAAATAATTTTAGATTATGCTACTTTTCATCTTTTTTTGATTTGCATTGTACAAAATAGAAGAATAACCTAGCTGACCACTTCATGGTAAGCCCATGGCAGGTTGGAATAACATTAATGTGTTAGGCTGGCTCTGGACCTTGTTTTGCACGTGTAAGTGGTTCTATATCATTAAGTTAGAAAAATATAATAAAATATCATGGGAAAGATCTACTTTATGACTCTGATAAATCAATCAAATGCTATGTATTATATATACATTATAAGAGAACATTGATAATATATATCCTTCCTTTAGAAACAATAAAAGTATCACTTAGCAGTATACTGAATGGCAAGAAAAATTTAATGAAATTAAAATTTAAGTTTCTAGCCCAAAATTATCTGCTAAAGGTATGAGAATTACGGTTTATTTTCTTTAAGTTGAAATATGAGTGTATATTTTAGTCAAAGTGCATTTGTCAAAGCAAACAGTATAGTCTCTCCCATAAACATGTATGCATCTAAAATATTTAATTTAAGACTAGTACTACCACATGAAGAACTAAGCAGTTCTTTCTCAGTCATTTTGAATCTATTATACACTGGAACCATTGCTGGTGTATTGTGTAATGTTCATCTTTAATTTCCATTTCTACCCAAACAGCAAGTATAATGGACTAATGTGTCAAAATATTTAAGATACTGAGAAAAATTCAACAAATGTGTTGTTTCTTTTCTGAATGTTTAGGAAAAAGTATCATTGGTTCTGGTGAAGCTAATGGAAAAATAGGCATTGCTAACTTTAAAACTGTAGAACATTACTTAACAATTTAGAATAAATTATCTTTAAGCTTTCAAATACATATGATATAAATTAAGTGTTATATTACATTTTAGACTGCTTAATTACATGCATATAAAAATGTTACACTTAATAATGAATTTTTGCTTTTATTAACAGCCAAAGAAGTTGAAAATATAAAGGATTGGTGAGAAAGAAAGTTACTTTTGATCACAATAAGCAAGCATCTTTGAATAATAGTTATACATTATTCTTAGTACATTAGGAAGTGGGGTCAAATTTAGTACAGCTTAGGTAGTACTCTCAATTCATCTTTCTCAGTTAACAAGGCAGTAGTCAACAAACTGTAAATAAAAATTATAAGATATTCAACAAAGACTTGCTAATCCTATATTTCTGAATATAGGATTAATATCAAAACTATGAAAGACATATAACTCAGTAGCAAGGAAATAAATATTTACATTAAAAAGTGGGTGAAAAACTGAACCAAATATTTCCCTAAAGAAGACATACAAATAATGAACTGGTATACAAAAGTGTTGAATATCACTAATCGTCAGAGAAAGTGAAATCATAAACATAAATACCACATTATTCCAGTAAGAAAGATTATTGTAAAAAGTATCTCTTTTCAGGCCAGCCGGATAGCTCAGTGGATTAAAGTACCTGCTTAGGCAGACACAGGAGCTGGGTGTTCAATCCCCAGCCTGCCATGCTGGCACTCCCACCCCCTGCCCAGGGCACACTGAGATTACAAATGAGACTGGACATTGTGCTGCATGCCTGTTAATCCCAGGGTTTGGGAGGCTTAAAAATAGGAAGGATCACTACACGTCCAATCTGTGTAGTGAGACCCTGTAGACACTGTAACAAGTACATAAAAATTATCTCTTTTCAAAGTGCTGATGAGGACATGGACAAAAGAAAAAATTATACACTGTTCATGGGAATGTAAAGTGTGGAGCCATTATGGAAAACAGCATGGAGATTCCTTTAAAATATAATGATGGATCTACCATATAATCCAGAAATTGCATTCTTAAGTGTATTTGCAGAGAAAGTAAAATCAGTATGTCCAAGAGATATTGCATACCATATTCTGTGTGGCACTATTTGCAGCAGCCAAGAAATGGAAGCAACCTACTTGTCTACCAACTGATAAATAGATACAGGATAGATAGATAGATAGATAGATAGATAGATAGATAGATAGATAGACAGATAGATAGATAGACAGACAGACATCTAAATAGATATTCTACCATTTATACATATTTGAAAATAACATTTGATGTAGAATTTTTGTAATTTATAAAATGAAAATAAAAGCAGATAAAATGGATATTAGTATTCAGAAATACTAGATATTACTGCAACAGTAATTCAAAGGGCTAAGTAATTGAATATATAAAGTATCTCTGAAGCTAGAGTTTTCAGACATAGTGAAAAACGGAAGAATGACAATCAAAAAATTTCAAATATACCATTAATTTCTATATCCCATACCTAAAACCATTTGTTAATCACTATCTCTATTTCTCTGGAAAAACACTAAAGTATACTAAAGGTGATGAGTCAGAAGGCATCTGGATTAAAAGATGCCTTACTTGAAAGAAAGAATGAATACAGATGATTCAGCCATCTATCCTTTTTGCTAGCTGTGACTGCCACTATTACACCTTCCGCTGCAGAGATGTGGGACTTATCTCTTAGAATCTTGACTGACAAGAGAAAAGACCTAAAGGTAAAACTATGTGAACTTCCCGGTAAAATGTCTGGGTTTTAACTTGTCTATCTTATATAAAAACCTTCTGATTATCAGCCTTCATATGTATCTAGAAATTCTAATAAATATTGTCACCTCTATTATTCCTTTTTTTCAGTATAGGCATTGAATTCATGACCTTGCACTTGCTGGGCAAGTGCTTGAGCTGCTGAACTATATTTCCAATTCATACCTCTGTTACTCTTAAGTGTATAATACAGCTTAGGTTGAATCTGTTGCTGGAAATATCCCAACTAATGAGAGAACAATCAGAAATTTTAGGCAACAGAACAGTTTAAAAGTGTTTTTGAAAGGAGAATGATTTCAGGGTGGTGACATGAACCAGCTCTGAAGCTGGTTCAAATTATTTGAAACAATTGTTAAAGGCTCTTAAAATATTCATCAGACTACACAGTGAATTAGTAAACATGTACTTTTTAATAACTAGTCTATGAAATGTAGATCATAGGCCATTGCCTTTTTCTCTCTCAAGCTTATTTATTAGGCAGAGTCCACAATGAAAAATGCAAGTCAAAAATGTGAGCTTCCCCTTCTATTTAGCACTCTGACAGTAAAGTAGGCATATCAGTCTGAGACAAGCAAATGCTGTCCCTTCCCCAGTACAGGACTAATGACACAGGGATTTTCAAGTGGAGAGGCAAACTATGATAAGTAGGGCCTTTGAAACTTTCCCCGAAGAAAGTGACTTTGAGAATAGAGATGTGGAAAAAATTTTGGTGGTAAGCAATGAAAAGAAATAGTGGTATCTCTATGAGTGTGGTAGGATAAACTTTATCTTTCCTAGCTGCTTTGTCAAAGCAGTTCTGTTAAGAGCTCTCCTCAAATCAGACAAAACTTCCAAAACTGGCTTCAGAGAATACAGCTGCAATGTGGCCCATATTTATTTATTTTCTTATTTTTTTATTGAAGAACAAATAGCAATGAGACAGTTTGAAATCAAATTAACAGGACAGATTAATATATTTCAAATTGTTTTTGTAATGGTTTGTTATCGTACAAGGTACATACATGATATTCTACTTACAGACACTATTATAGCAGATGTTTCTAATCCATGAAGTGGCCCATATTTAATTGCCTCTTACTGGGGAACAGTTGGTGCCTCAGATCACTACTCAATATATATATCAGTGGCAATTAGTGTTTCTCAGGACCCCAGTTTGATACCACCCATGGTGGACAGTTTATCATAAAGATTGGGGAAAAAGATTGTGAAAAGAAACCTCATACACTATCATCATCCAAGGATAAAGTATGCCTGACCCCTGCTGCATTTTCTAATGGACAACATCAGTGTCTTCACACTGAGAAGGAAAAAAATTCACTCAAATAGCCTAGTGAAGTCACTAAACAAGTAAATCAATAGGGAACAACAAAAACCAAGTTGTATTAATGTGAAGTCTCATCACTATGTATTATCCATAATGTCTGAGTTTTAATAAAAATTATAAGACATGCAAAGAAATGTGAAGTAAGCAAAAGAAACTCAGGGATAGATGTTATAGTCAACAGAAATTTGTGATAGCCATTATAGGCTTGTCTTAACTAAAGGAAACCATAATTAAGTAAGGGAAAGTATAATGAGAATATCTTATCAAGAAGAAAATGTGAATTAAAAGATCAAAATTGTAAAACAGTAACAAGTTCTCATATGAAACTATAACAACTGAAATTAAAAATTTGCTAGTTTTTAGTTAAGTTGAACTGTCAAAAGGAATAATAAAGTTAAAAGATAGATCAATAGCTGATGCAACTCAGTTAAAGAAAAATGAATGGATGAAGATTAAGAAAACAAGAAAATCTGTGACACTATTAACTACACAAGCATACATATAATGAGGGTATCCAAAGAAGTAGAGAAAAAACAAAATAATTTCAAGGAGATAATAGGTGAAATACATACTTGAAGAAAATCCATTAGTTAGTGAAATTATGCTAACAGCAACTGGGATAAATACAAACAGATTCACACACAGACACATCATGTAAAAATTACTGAAAGCTAGACATTAAGAACAAAACCAAGTCAGCAAAGTAGAAAACTGATTTTCCACACAAAAGAATAACAATGCTATTGTTAGCTGACTCTGAAAGATAATGGAATATTCTGTTCAAAGCAATGTAAGAAAAATAAAATTTCCAACTAGGAATTGATGTTCAGACAAAAGTTAAACAGAAGTAAAATATTTCCATGATTAAAACAGAGTTTCTTATTAACAGATTTCACTTACAAAAAAACACAAAAGGAATGTTTTTTTTGGTACTGGGGAATCAAACTCAAGACCATTGCGCTTGCCAGGCAGGCACTTAAGCCACTGAGTTATCTCCTAGGCCCTTACTAAATGAAATTCTGAGGCTAAATCCAAATAGGATTGAAATACATGAAAAATAAAAATGACATTGGGTAGATGAAATTATGAAAGCTCTTAATGTCTAGAATTCATACATATACATATATATGTATATAATAAAAATGTATATGTTATTGGGCTGGGGAATATAGCTCAGTGGCACAGAATGAGGTCCTTAGTTTAAGTCCTTGTATCCTCTCCCCTTAAAAATATATATCATATATATTCCATGAAAATATATATGACACAGGTTATGAATATATATTTGTATATATGCTATGAACATATATGCTATTATATATGCATTACATTACTCTTAATTCAAGACAAATTGTAAAAGATTATATATGTTCAATTTTTTAGTCCATGGCAGAAATACAGCAGACAGCACAAACTGCCTTGTGAGTGTGTTGTGAGATGTGTCTCCTCACAACTGTAGCTTTCAGTTTATACAGTAATCTGAACACCACAGGGCAGAATGCTTAAGGCCACTGACTAATAAGATAGAAGTCAGAGCTCATAGTGGCTCAAGCAGCTGCAGTTCACTTTATCAGACACCATCAAGGAGAAAATTATGTAGAATGGCTCTAGAAAATACAGTAGGGCAACACCCATTACATAGTGGCAGACATTTGAGTTTCACGTAGGCAAGACGAGACTATCTAAATATAGCAAAGAGCAGTTTTTATGAGCCTAAAACCAGAATTCTAAAGGTTTAGTATTGCTAGGACATGTTACAGATACATTATAGACAGATAAGAAAATCCACATGATCATGTTCATCATGCAATAAAAAATGGCTAATATATATATTTTTAAAGGGCCAAAAAATTCATGTGATGTTGAAAATGTAGACTATGTAATTTTTAGAAATTGTAGGCGAAAGTTTTAGATTATTCAATATTGGTTCATTTTTATGATAGTTTCTTTTATATTTACTTTGGGGAGTTCCTTAAGAAATTAAAAGTGCACTTAATAATGACCTAGCATATGCACCTGTAGGTATTTCCCTGAAGCAAATGCATACTCTTCTTTTTGTAATATCCCTAAATAAATAAGCAAAAATTTCATTAACAAAATGTCATATGATATACACCACAAAATTCACATACCTCTGAAGTAGTATGCTGAGTCAAACAAGGCAGATAGAGAGGCTGAAGATTTAGAAGCTCAGTGGCAGAACACTTGATAAAAGCAAAATAAAAAGAAAATATACTGCTAGCTTTCCTTATGTAAAAAATTACAAAATATAAATGGACATATAACAGCAAAATGTATACTTTTTTAGGAAATGTGATGGGAGAAAGACAATTTGGATAAAATAAATGAAATAAACCTGAGAAGGAAAGGCTGTCACTTTATTTAAAAGGGCTTGGAATAAACCACAGCATCAGAGCAGTCCTGAGTTGTTTCACTGCTAAAATCCCAGAGTAGAATGAAAGATTATTAAAAGAGATTCAAGAAAGGAAACAAATCAATTATATAGGAAAGTCCATTAAAATCGCAACAGACTTCTCAACACAAACCCTGAAGTCAAGGATAATTTGACGTAATATATTCTAGAGGGAAAGAGGAGGTGGACGTGAAGAAGAGGAACAAAATAAATCAAGTTTATAAAACTAAATTATTAACACAGGTATAGGTTCACTGAAGTTTAGGAAGATTGTTTTAAAATTCAGTCCATCTATGTGTAAAGTACAGATAAAAACCCTATCCATCTGGAAAACTTATAAATAGATCATTTGTTTTCTATAGCTAGAATAGGAGCTGCAAAGAAAAATACTCTTTAAGCCACTTGTAATGCCTTGGTGGTCTGAATATTTTTGTATCTTTTCTTCTTTTTTCCATTTATTTTTATTTTATTAAAATACAAATGTCAATCAGACAGTTTCAAAACACCGTAACCATACAGAGTCGATGAATCAATACATTGCAAACTGTTTTCATAACACTTTGGTATTGTACAAGATGCATACATGATCTTATATTTACAGGTTTTTTCATAGCTGAATTATATCAAAAATTCAATAATTATTTACCTAGTGGATGACCATAGCACTAAAAGCCGACATAATATCCTGTCCAACCACAATTAGTGCAGATCTTGCCTATCATAGAAAAATGTAGAAGCACAGCGTTATCTATCCCAACTGTACTGTCTATACACACACATCATGATTTTTTCTTTCTACAACCCTTCTTGTGTCTACACCTGTCAAAAGTGGGCACTCCATTGACATTCAACTACTTTAGGTGCTTGAAATCAACACCACAATCGAACACAGTCCAGCATTCTACAACCATAGGGAGTTACTGAAAGAAATTGTCGACCATATCCATTTAGAGCTCAGCTTAATATTATGGGCTCACGATGTATACTTCATTTTTATACTTTTATATTTTTCTGCTGGATGGTTAAGACCTAGGTAGATCAAAACTTATATACCAACACATGAACTTTATATTTCCTATATGGTCATTGAAGTCTTCCCAGGGTTTATCTTGTAGTTCTGTACATTATTCTGTAGTTCCTTTGTCTGTGTCATCCATGTGGATGAGTCACGGCCAATGCTTGACCAGATTGCTCTCTGTGAGAGCCTGAGAGAAAGTTTTCTCTTCATGTGACTCTCCCCAGGCACACTATAGAACTTCAATCTCTTTCCTCTGTGGCTCCACAATCTCCTTGCTCA
>PVKA01039119.1:0-19714 GCA_004027165.1 Ctenomys sociabilis
TTCATAGCCCCCAAAATTTGTTAATTCCACTGTCATGTAGCTTTTTCTCTACATTATCAGAAGAGTATTAGAGAGTTACACCTTTCATGTAAGTCTTTGATGCACTTTGAGTTATTTTTCTACTTGTAATTAGGTAAAGGTGTAACTTCACTCTTTTAAATATGAACATAGAATTTTCTAAGTATCTTTGGTTGAAAGGACCACCTTTTCACTTTTGGATATTCTCAGCATTTTTGTCAAAAAGCACTAGACCATACATAGTTTTACTTTTACACTGCATCATATTCAGTTGACTTGTAAGAGCTGTTATTATACCAGTGCCCCAGTATTTTGATGAATATTTCTATAGTAAATTTTGAAATACAGAAAGCATGAATTGTGCAACTTTGTTTCTCTCATTTAAAATATTTTTTGTCTATTGAAAATCCTCCCTTGAAAACATAGAGTATTAAGATAAGGTTTTCAATTTCTACAAAAAAAAGTATCATTGAGCATTTTTATGGAAATTGCTCTGAATCTGTAGATTGCTTTGAATTGATTTGATGTTTTAACAATATCAGCCTTCTGATTCCCGAACATGAAACATGATTCCATTTGTTTACTTTTTTTAAAACTTGTTGTTTTATAGATTCATTGTACAAGCTAGTCATCCTGGGTAAATCCTAAGAATTTTATTCTTTTTGTTGCTACTGAAAATGCAAGCCCTTTGTTGAATTTCCTTTTGAAGTTGCTCATTATTAGTACATAGAAATAAAACTTTTTTTGTGTAATGACTGTGTTTCTATTTTCTCCTAAGCTATCAGTTACAACATACTGATGTATAATATTTACAATTTGCTACATAAAATATCATTATCTGCAAACAGAGAACATTTTACTTCTTGTTTCAAAAATTTAATGCTTTATTTCTTTGTCTTAAGTATTTGTTCATGGAAAAATTTCCAGAACTACACTGAACAGAAACTTATGTAAACATACATCCTTATCTTATTCTTTATTCTAAAGGAAAGTTTGTTTTTAGCCTTTTTGCTATTAATTATTATGTTCCCTGTGTCACTCTGATTTGTTTTTATTCCATTATAAATTTATTTATTTTTGTCATAAATATGTTGAATTTTTAAAATGTTACACCTGCATCAGTTGATATAAATGTAGACATGTTTTTATTTTGTTGGTATAGTGTATATCATGTTTGGATATGATCTGAGTATCCTTCAGATTTTATGTGTTGAATGTTATTTCATATTTTGAGCTAGTAAGAAGTTGCAAACTTCATCTAACTATGCTGTTCAGATATGGAGCTTTGTGCATTGATCAGGTTCATAAGACAGAGACTCCAAGACTGAGTCCAGCTGGACTTACTAGAAGAAGCCAAGAGATGAAGCTCACACGGATACCTCCATGTCCCTCCACCTCTTGCTTCATAAATGCTGTACCCTAGAAGAAACCCTATGCATACTTGAGAAAAAAGTATGTTCTTCATGGTATGATCTTCTGTATGTGCCTGTTTTGTTGATATATTGTGCATTTCAATCCTATATTCACTTACTGATCTGTTTGTCTATTTTCTACAGTATGAAAATTTAATTATTCTGCAGGGCATGTAGTGCACATCTGCAGTACTAGTGATCAGGACTCTGAGCCAGGAGGATTTCAGTGAGTTTGAAGTTGGCCTGAGTAACATAATGAGTTCAAGGTCGACCTGAACTATATAATGAGATCCTGTCTCCAAAAAACCCCACAAAATCAGAATGGAGCACTGAAGGCTCTATTATTTAAAACTGTCCATTATTTCTTTCAATTCTGAGTTTTGTTTCATATACTTTGTTAGTCTGTTATTAGTGTTTAAGCATTCATCTTTCACTTTTTTCCTACCATACTAAAATGTTACTAGTAGATAGTATTATAAGTTGTTCTCCATAAACCTCTTTTATTTAAAGTATGTACTGTCTACTATGTGTGCTTACCCCTACTACTTCCAGATCACTCTTTGTGTAGAATGGTTTTTTCCCCATCTTTCACCTCCAGTCTATTTGTGTCTTTGAATTTAATAACAGCACATAGTTGGATCATGGGCAGTATTCTATTTTCCCATTCTCTGGCATTTAATTTATTTTAGCCCATTTAAAATAATTGCATTCCTTGAACAGACTCTACAGTTTCAACATCTTATTATTAGACACATTCTGCTAGAATAATTGTTGGTTTAGGAGGAAAGATATAAGAAATGATTAAAAATACAAAATGAATATTTAAATGTTAAAAATATCATTCTAGTAAAGATCGTTGCCAAAACTTAGGAATGCATGTGTTTGAAATGAAGGGGACTATTTTGAGATTTTTAAGGGTAATTAATAGCAGTATGTTCTTCCCATGGTACAGTTTCTAAATTTAAATAGTCACTATATGTTTTGATCCTCTCACATTGATCAAATTTGTTTATGATTTATATCAAATAAAAGTCTTAAGTTGTCCTCATCCACCTTCATCACTGAGTCTGGTACCTTCCATCACCTCTTCAAAATAAAATGACTGCAAAAAAGAGTAAATCTTTTGAATCAATTCAGAACTTCAGATATACCAGGACAGTGTAACTGAAGACACTGATGATAAGCCTTGTAGAATTGAAGCAGAAAGATGTGAGAATGGTGGGATAAGTAGGTTCCAAAGGATGAGGCCTATTTCAAGGGTAATTCATGTAGTGGGTCTTTTATTATCATTTTTAAAAATTAAACATTTCCTTAATTTTTTTTAATCATAGCACATAGATTTCTGAGTGTCTTTGTAGAAAGCCATGACAACAGTATTTTGACAAATTGTTAAATATTTTAAGTTTTTAAACTTTAAATACTTTGAGAAATTTAACTTTTTAAGAACCTGCCTATAATAGGTCATTTTTCTTTCACAATTTAAAAAAATGGATTTTGATTATTTAGTGATTTCTGTCATTTAGAGACATGAATGAGCTTCCCATTTCCACCAACAAGGACACTAAATAAAGTAAAATATTTGTTTGCCTGTAATTTAAACTACATTTTGTGATTGATCATGTGACAAAAAGAATACAGTTACATGTTTATATGTACATTTATTTTATTTTATAAATCCTGTTAAAATCAAATCATCAAGCAAAGCACTGGAGAATACAAACGGTTGACTTTTCCCCTTTAAATAATTAACTCTCACGTGTGGAAGGCTGTGAACAAGAAAATAAAATAAACACCTTTAATGCCCTTCCTGAAAGTACAATGAAAAAGAACTACAGACAGTAAGTTAACTTATTTGGAAGAGGAAAATTTAGCCTGATATAAGTCAATAATTTCTAATGTATATTTTCCCCACTATACCAAAGACTTAAAAATTTTTAGAACTCAAGATAATCTGCATAGACTACTGCAGGAGCATCTTGATTTCCAGGTACAGGACAACCTTTGAGATGAGACCAGGCAGTTAGATAATCTTTAATACACAGAGAAGTTTTAACGATATTAAATAATTGTATTTGGAACATAGATCTATTTATAAAACAGAAACTTTTACAAACCAGGCCTTCTAATCTGTCTTGTCTTTGTCATTTCTTTACAGAATTCTGGGCAACAGAAACAAAAATGTAATTGTAAATACCATCATCATGGAAAGTATAGTAATTATATATGGGAAGTATATATGAAAATTCCATGTGTGTGGGTATATGTACAGATGTATGTTTGTAGTTTGTTTTGATTTATTGCAAATAGAGGGTCTTATAGAACTCACAGCTGACTCAAGTTTTGGCATAAATGTCTTCTATGTTTCTTAGTAGTCTCTTGACCACACTTTGATGTTTGCTCCATTGCTTGTTTCTCTTCTTTTCCCAGTCTAGTGTTACGCATATTAATAACTTCCTTGTGAGAGCAATCATTATTATTATTATTATTTTATTTTTTAGTTTTTGCATTTAAGGACAGGGTCTACAGGATCTCACTATAGAGATCTGACTTGTAGTGATTCTCCTGTTTTCAGCCTCCCAAGAGCTGGGGTTACAGGCAAGCACCATCACGCCCAGTCTCAGTTGCTGTCTCAGTGCACCTGGGGGTAGACTGGCACAGCAGGCCTGGGGATTGAACTCCTACCCTTGCAGCTGCCTAAACAGGCTCTTTAATTCACTTAACTATTTGGCCAGCCTTTATGAGAGCAATTATGAGGACAAAAACAATTATTTTACTGTAGAACTTTCCAACATGCTCTTTGTTCATCCACTTCATATTCCAGGTAATAACCTGAATGACAAATAAAGAAAACATTTGGACGCATCAGAATGTGATAGGGTTACTGTTCCCATATAAAAGAAAACTAAGCTTATGTTAATTCTTCCAAAATTGTTGTTCCTTACTAAGACAAAGTAATGTCTACATTCCTCAAAGACTCAGAAAATTCATTCAGAAAAATTCTACATACTGATCTATAATTTGTTTTATAAAAATGAAAAGTACAGGATTTTACATAAACACTTTCATTTAAACTATCTAGTAATCTCATAATAGTCTAAAGTAAAAAGTCAACAATTCAGATTCAGAAGCACTTAACGTCGCACCATATTTTTACATAGTATTTTGATAATTCAAATTCTTACAGTTGAGTAACTGTCCTTCTTTTGTAGTTTCCATCTTTTGCACAGAATTGTGCTTGAAAGGCAAGAACATCAAAGAGTAGAATCGAGAAGCGTTTTTTAAATGTTGAAGTAGGGGCCAAAGAGATGGCTCAGCGGAATAAGTGCTTCCTTGGCAAGCGCAAGTACCTGAGTTAAATCCCAGTTCTACAAAGAAAGAAAGAAAGAAAGAAAGAAAGAAAGAAAGAAAGAAAGAAAGAAAGAAAGAAAGAAAGAAAGAAAGAAAGAAAGAAAGAAAGAAAGAAAGAAAGAAAGAACTATTTCACTTCCTGTGCACAGAGAATCTCTTACCTCATAGGAATAAGGACATTAATATTCCTGAGAGTTTGTACTACTTGCTTAATACATATATTTCTCCAATTTAGAAAAATAAGGAATACATTGTAAAATATTTACTTATTAAACTGACTTGGAAATTCTAAAAGGAGAATTAGATGTATATTTATGTTCCTGTTCTCAATATCTATTATAGTACTGGATCCTAAGGAAAACACTCTTTCTTGAATTAAAAATCTTTATATTCACAATTCTTGCCTTCATCCTGTAATCAATTAGAATTTGTCTATATAAGTTGTAAATCTCCCAAAGTGTATTGACAATATTTCTAAAGTTGTATAATGAAGAGTTGAGGACAATTAATAGTTCATGTGCATCGATAGCACATTCATAAAAATCCCAAGTTTGAGTTTTAAATAAACTTTCAAATATTATGAAGGGATGATTTAATAAATGAATGACCTTGAGGTTAAAATAATTTTTGAATCATAAAAGTCTTTTGATATCACAAAAACTGATAAAATTCATAGAAGAAAAAGAATCCAACCTTTTTTTCAGTGCAATATAAACAAAAATAGGAAATCAATTTTCTAAACAACCAATTGTCAGAATACAAAAAATTTAAATATACACATTATTTATTTCTAGTTACTTTTTAGAATCACTTCTCATAGGTTTACATTATTTAATCTTTAATCTTCTGGTGTTGGCTGAAACACACAGCAGTACTGAAAGCAAGTCACCTTCAAGAAGATGTTGTAAATTATTTTACATTTTAGTACAAATATATTTCTAGCCTAACTCTAGGCCCTGAGAGTGAGTATTGTGCCAGGACCACCATCTCACCAGGGACTCTTGCCGTACACAGCTCAGGCACCTTTTCAGTAGAGCAGGAGTATGCCAGTTACCCTGATTTATCCTGTGTCGCATTGCATTATTGGAAGACACTATACATCAATATTTGCCACACAGGGAGAAATATATCCCTCTTACCCAACCATTCTCTTTCCTCAGTGTCAGATGCAGTGTGTAGAGTTTGCTTCTCAGGACCCAACTTGAGCTTAAACTTACCACTCCAAGAAGACTCAAGAAGCTCTTGCTAACATGTACTCCTCTTTGCAACAAAAGGCATGAATATTCATGAGAATAATTGCTCCTTTTATGCAGTTTATGCTCTGCCTGTAATTTGTTCTCTCTTAATATTTCAGTGGAATATCGTTGTTTTTGTCCATCTTAATACTACTTCTCCTGTTGCAGACAACTGATTGTTTTGAATACTTCTTATGTATTTGCTTTTTAATTGCATTGGTCATTTTAAAACCTAGAGCTTAGAGACTATAATAAAATGAGATTTTACCATATATATGGAGAATTGCTTTTCTGAAAATGTGGTCTTATTAGGAGAACCTGGCAATAAAACACTAGTGAGTCTATTTCAGTTGATCAATTGATTGTTTCTTGCTAGCATAATTACTGTCTACTGGGTTGTAATATCTTTCTTTCCCTCATTCTTGTTTATTTTACCATATCATTATATCACAAGAAATATAAATAGCATAAATCTAGAACTATGAAAAACATATTGAGTGCTGTATTTGAATAATAAGATGCATCCATGATAATGTATATCAAAATATTGTACTTTTCTGTATAAAAATATATACAAAATTAATTCTACTTAGCAAAGCATATTAAATTATTTCTGAGGTATCTTGAAACAACATCGTATTATTATATTACATTTTTCCTTAATTAGCACAGAAGAATGATAGCATGTGAAATTATTTTTAAAAATTAACAAGGTATCAAGAATGTTATTGCTTCATGAAAAAATAAGTTGAGTAAATTAGCAATGTGCTAGGAACATTTTAGGCTTACATATTTAGATAGGTTTACAATGGATCATATTAATGATTCTTTTCTGTATCCCTTTGTATAATTTTTTCTTATCTATAGTTTTTAAAGCAAATCAAAATTGTAACATTGCCATGTTATTAACAAGGTCAAATACATAATTAACGTTTGTATACTATACATGGCTGTGTAATGAAGTTGTGTTAACACCACTTAAACAGAATACAGACTGGATGGACTTGAAGGTGACAGATGGGTGCACAGAATTTAAAAGCCCTACAATCTGCAAATGAAAGGTTTTTCAAAATGCCAATTTAATATTCAGCTCAATACTGTGGTAGCAAATATCGCAATTAAATGCATATACAGGAAATCAATTATTCTAACCCTCAACTTTCAAGGATTAATACAAAAAAGCAGCATGCTACAGATAAGAAAGTGTGGTGTTAATAATTTGTTATTTTGATGTTAACTTATACTTTTGAACTTCTGATCCTATCATTCTTGCATAGGCATTTTATATAAACGAATATAAGTATGAATTGCTTAAACTTTAAATCGGTTTTTATATGAACAACAGTGGAAAACTACCTAAGAGCTTTTTATCGTAAACTTTGAATGGAACACTAGTTGGACTAAATTTATCATAAAAATAAAACATACATTAATTTCAGATGAGAAAATAATAAGTGGAACACAGCATATTTCATAACAACTGTATAGTGAAGTTATATTACCTAGAATATGTTCAAAATGTGCCTGTGAGGGCAGGAGAGATAGCTCAGCAGTCTTAGTGCCTGCCTGGCAAGTACAAGGATGTTGGTCTGATCCCTGGTATTGCATGGCAGGCCAGCCCCCTAAACCCAGCATGGTGGTGCATGCCTGTAATCCCAGTGCTGGGGAGGCAGAGGCAGGAGGATCACTATGAGTCTGAGCTGTGTAGTGAGACCTTGTATCAAATAAACACATAAATAAATGAATAAATAAATAAATAAATAAATAAATACATTTAAAAAATGTTCTCATTCTATGCCCTGTGGTCGAGTACATGACATTATTATTTACTTAGGTATCTGTATTTTTATCATGGATTATTTTTTCTTTCTCATCAATTGAGCAAACTCAAGTGCTCCTCATCAATTACACAGTTCTTTTGGGTCTTCTGCATTTTTCCACTCACCTCTTGCGACTGCTTTCATAGAGTTTTCTGCTATTTCAAATTGGCATTCATACCATGCCTTGAAACTATGTTCCTCATCACCAAGTTTTCTTCTATCTTATAATCTCTCAGAAAAGATCCAAAGCTACTTTCTACTTTTTTATAGGGCTTGTTGATCACCCTCAGAGGAAAGCTGAGCCTATTCTCTATGGCCCTCAGCCTCCTCCTAGATCTCACATTTCTCCATAAACCTGGCCCTTCTTTGCTGATGCTCTTGGAGCTGCATGTACAATGAGGACATTGTCGCTCTTTTCTGAAGCCCTCTGATCTAATGATGATTGATTGCATGCTGAGAGCTAGGAAGAAATCAATCTCCCAGAATCTGATCCACATATCCTTCATGTGGAAGATGCTAAATAAAAAATACTGCAGAATAAAGATTCTTCTACTACCATACACCAAATCCTTAGAATCTGTTAGGCTTATGTTCACAGCATTACATATTCGGAGTTGCATTATAACCCTATAAATGTATGAAAAGTACTCTTAGAAATTAACAAACTGGAGCAAGGCATGGTGATTTGTGTCCATAACTGCAGGACTCTGGAGATGGAGGCAGGAGAATCGAGGCCACTCTGGACTACATACTAAGTTTAAGGCCAACCAAGCTAGATGAGACCATGTCTCAAAAATGAAAATAAAACAAAAAATAAAAGAACAAGTATTAGATTGTTTAAATTATTTTAATCTGTTAATGATTCAATACAGGGCAAACCATCAGAAAGACTATAGTTTGAACCTCCACATTACATGAAAGCCAAGATCCTTCTTATCTGTTATACAAACATGTATATATTATGCAAAAGCCACTCTTTATCTGTTCTTCCTCTTGTTTTTTTTTTTTTTTTTTTTTTATGTATTTGGGAAGGGACTACAGGGTGCTTAGGGTCTTACTACTAGATCAGACTCATAGTGATCTACCTGTTTTCAGCCCTCAAGAGCAGGAATTACAAGTGCACACCACCATGCCCAGTATCATTTGTTGTCTCATCATGCTCCAGAGGCAGGGCTGACAGAGCAGGCCTGGGGATTGAATCCCTGGCCCCACACCTGCTTGCAGGTACTTTAATCTGCTGAGATATATTGGGCTGGTTCTTCATCTGTTCTTTGACATATGATACACACAAAGATTTTGTTAAATGAGTGGCTACAAGAATGGAAATATCTAAGTTGACTACCTAGAGTTCCAGATGAGAAATTTATGTCATCTATTAAGACGGTATTAGCACAAGAGAAAGTTTATTAGCAATTCATTCAACAGATATTTATTGAATGCCCACTGAGTTGTAGACACTTTTTATAGGACTGGTAATCTGGAAGTAAAGGCAAAGAGATGAATGGACAGAAAATAGAAGATAGATGATGTGTGGGTAGACACAGAAAAAATCTTGCCCTCATAGAATTTATAAGCTAGAAAATTCAACAAAATTATATATATATATATATATATATATATATATATATATATATGATAGCTTCAATAATGAGATTAAAAAGTACTATAACAAAAGCTATAAAAACAAATGCTGTAAGAATCTAACTGAATGGCCTGCTATACTTTAAATGAAACAAGAAAAGAAACTTAATTTTCCATTTAATTTTCTTAGAAATATATAAATTCATTCATTAAGTAAAATATAGTGTATAATTTTAAAACAGAAAGTGGTTATGACATAGTGGGAATTCAATAAATATCTGTTGAATAAAATGCTAATAAACCTCCATTGTTAATACTATCTTAATAGATGACATGAATTTCTCTAGTCTGGAACTCTAGGTAGTCATCTTAGAAATTTGCATTCTTGCAGCCATTCATTTAATAAGCTATTAATTCATTGGATCAATTTTATTATTTTTCTCATATTCTAAATATGCACAACCTATTTTATGGACAACTCACACTTAAGTATAATTTTTATTGTGATTTCATGTATATCTTAGATTAAGCTCAGGATCATTTCTAGAGTTACATTTTTACTATGTAAGCTTTGCTTTAACTGGGACTTAACCATCCAGCAGAAAAGTATAATCACAAGGTGTAAAAAAGTAAAGTCATATTAATATGCTGAGCTGTATAAGGCTCAATTCATCAACTTCTGACAATTGCCCATTCTGCTGATGATCAACTTCTATTCAGCACTATTAGATTATATTGTAATATTTTGCTGAATTCATGTACCTACAATATTTGAACTGGCATCAAGTAAGAAAAGGTTCTTTAAAAGACTTCTCCAAATACAGCTTCTCTAACAACAATGAAACAACCATCTCTAACAAAACAAAACAAAAAGGGGAATATAAATAAAGGATCTGGACAGCCAAATAGCTCAGCAGATTAAAGTGGCTGCAAGCAGGAGGAGGGACTCAGGATTTGATCCTCAGCCCTGCCATGCCAGCCCCATTCCTGGGGCATGCTAAAATGGCAATTGAGCCTGAGTGTGGTGGCACACCCCTGTAACCCAGCCTCTTGGGAGGCTGTAAATAGGGAGATCACTACGAGTCCAATCTAGTAGTGAGACCCTGAACACCCTCTAGACCCCTCTGAAAAAATACAAAAAAATTAAAAATAAATACAGGACAATTTTGCAGTGAAAAAAACATGTATATACAAAAGTGTTAGGATAGATACACATCTACTTTCTATTAGTTCAATGAGAGAAAAGGTTTGTACTAATATTGCCTAGACAAGATATCATGTCTGCATTTTTTCCTCTGAATAACTACTATGAAGACAACAATGTGAAATGTATTAATTAATGTAACTGACCTACTAACTTGTTTTGAAACTGTTTCATTGCTATTTTTTCTCATTGAATAAAACATTTTTAAAAAACCCACAAAATTATTTCCAGAAAATTTACACACATGGAGGAAATATTGATAACGTTAATCTCTGCAAAATGTGAGGGTAATGTAAAAGAATTGTGTGTGTGTGTGTGTGTGTGTGTGTGTGAGAGAGAGAGAGAGAGAGAGAGAGAGAGAGAGAGAGAGAGAGAGAGACTAAATAAAAATCTTGAAGATAGAAATTCTTCTACTACTATCCACTAAGTCCTTAGTGTCTGTGGGTCTTATGTTCATAGCATTGTATGCGTAGTGTTTATGTACATCTATAGATCCATCTCTCACTCACTCTCAAACAGTATGGTATCTCACTTATTTAGAGGGTAGAATGAAGAAAATGTGACCTTAAAGTACATAGAGCATTTGGAACTAGTGATTTCAGAGGATGAATAAGTCCAAAATTCTATCTCCTTGAAATTTGTTTCCAGAATGTTAACTGCAATGCAAGTTATATATAGCAGTAAATGCATGCTTAATTTGTGCAGAAATCATGGTGTGATGAATACAATTAAGAGCCTCACAGGGAATAATTATATTACTGCATAAAGCCGGTGGTTCTCAAATTGCTTGGTGCCTGGACTTTAAATTGGCCTGATTTCCTGTTGTGAAAGTCATCCTTTGCAGGAACACAACTGCGGTAAGACTGGTGTAGTTTCAAAGTCACAGAGAAAACATATTCTTTCTGATTGATTGCCATACTTTTTTGTTTAAAGGCAAAAGATTTGGCAACATGTATCCAAAAGTTGATTAAACTGATAAATTAAAATGCACTAGATGAAGTATGTTTTTATGTTTGTTATTCAGAGGAGAGTTTTTTTTTTTTTTAAGATTGACTAGCTGCTTTTAATAGTAGCCTTGTAAGTACCTCTGTAAACTAGCTTATAAAAATCTTAACTGAATTGTTTAAAGTCAATAACATTTTCATTTCATGATATCTGGATTGCTACTGCCTTGAAAATAATACATGGCGAATGAAGGGCTCCTTTCCTGGAACATAGGCCTTGGCACTAAAATGTGAATACAGCTGTTCAATCCCATATGGAAACTCCATGTTGTATTGATTGGTAGATGTTAGCAAAGAGCTGCTTAGCTTTGTGTGCTGAGAAAGTATAGTATTGGCTTAAATAATTTTCTGTTTGCCAGTGAACAGTTAGATGCTAAATAACTTCTGTTGCACTGAAGACTTAAAATTTAGTTTTAATAGGTTTCTTACATGTAGAACTTGAAACAGCAATTTCTCACATATGATAATCAAATGGTAAGGAGAAGATAGCACTGTGGATGACAGCTGTTTAAACAATCATGAGATGAGTGAGAGCTATTGTCTGGAAACAAAAGGTGTAAATAATGGAATTTGACAAATGGGTAAAGAGCCCAAGGAAGCATATTCATCCCAGAGAACTAGACTAGTTCACAAACCCACAGAAAACCTAGTTTAGTAAAGCCACCTTTCCCAAACCCCTATACCAGCCACTGTCAATGGTCTAGTGTAGCTTGATTGCTTCTCACATAGGATGAAGCGTGGACCTCACATGACTTCAGCAAGCAAACAGCAGCTTCTTGGAGATAGTGCTTACCATCCTCCTTGCTGCACTTCATGACTTACCAGAGCAAGTGAAAAGACAGAAGACTGGAGAGCTGTAGGATTTACCAGCTACACAACTGCTAAAAATGCCTGAGGTTTGTACAATATGTAGTAAGCAAGAAATGGGCTGCTCTGGACACTGGCAAGAGGGTCCTACAAGAAATTTCCAAGGAAGTCCACGGTCTTGATTTCTAGAGTTATGGCCATAGTTTCTGGGAGGTGCATTTTATGCCCCCTCTCATCTCCCTCTCCAGTCCAGTCTTGCACATTTTGATTTAACAGAATCAAACTCAGACCACAAGTTCCAACTTAAGCTTCTGTAATCCTAGCCACAGAATTAGGCCTCCTTCATGTGCATTTGCATCATACCCAGTCCTTTCCTGTGTCTTTTAGCCACCACGCTGACTCAGAGTAGGCTCAAATAAATTGAAAACAACTTTCTCTTCCTACTGATAGGGTAGGGACTTTCAGTTATTTAGAGAAAAGACCTGCTCATTATTACCCAGACCACTCTCCAAAATCCTAGAAAAACAAGAGTAGTCAACTTGAATTCACAGCATTTTCCATTCCTTGTTGATGGTGTAGTTTTCTACTGGCAGTGACCACTTCTTACTCGGCAGTACCTATTCCTGGCTTGATCCAGTTGGAAGCCTCCCAAGTACACTTTCTTCTCCAATAAACTATCTCACTGTATCCAGGCGTGGAGTCCTCACCAAATTGCATTCTTGGCTCTCTCCCAAGTGTACTATGCCTAAACAGGTATGTGCCATCTGTAGGCTCTGATGGCCTCTGTTTCAGGAGGTGCTTTCTCCCCTCAACAGTGGCAACCACTGGCTCTAAATGCTTGAAGCTTCCTCCAAGTGTACCATCCTTTAATGTGAAAGTTAATCTTGTTTAGAGTGTCCTCTTCCCTCAATAAGCATGCATGCTAAAGACTAGTGCTTTCTGATTTTGATGTTCAGTCTGTGGATCACCCTGCAAATCTGCTCAGACAGGATCAGACAGGATCCCAGTTAAGATTACCACACAGCCCAGAGCAGTGCTTAGCCCAGGCTGACCCCTAGTTTCTAGATGTTGCTGGAAACTGTTTCAGTGTTAACACAAAACTACTCTTGACAGTGCAACAATAAATTAGATTGCTCACCCTCTGTCTATAGTTCTACTGTTTTCTCAATACCCCATCACCTCCATAGATTATTCACCAAACCTTAAATTCACCATATTTGTTTATATGTTTTCATTCATCTTTTATTTCATTTTTCAATAAAACTCTTTTGCAATGCCAATAAACATAATGAAAGATATCAAGCAAATATATAAGTAATCTGTAGACACTATTTTGACCAAGACCAAGAAAATATCCAGCTATATGTTGTAGCTTTATTGAGTCTTATTGGTTTGGTTCATAAGTAAAATGAAGAGATTAGACAACAAGTTACTATGGAGTAATTCCTATCCAACAAAAACCAGAAAGCTGAAAATTAGGTAGCAACAAGGCTGCTAATTCAAACAATCTAATTTGGGGTCTCTTCAGCAACATTGAAAACCCTAGAGAGTTTGCAAGTAGAGCTATTGATTTACCAGAAAGCAAATGATTTGGAGAGTGTCCCACTTGTGAAATGTTTTATTTCAGTTAAAAAGCACACATATTAAGGAAAAGGACTCTAATGTTCAGTATATTCACAATTATAAAAATAGCCATGATATTGAGCATATGTAACTGTGCTTTCATTGAAGTTATTTTTATCATCATAAAGTAGTACTATGATAATTAAAAATGATCTAGCAAATATACATAGATAAACAGAAAGAAACATAAATCAATATTATTGTAGAGCAGTTCACTCCAAATATGGTGAACTCCTGAACACAAAAAAGTTCATCTTTGTCTTTGAAGTGGTTCCAGCAATTTCTGAATTCATTGAACATAATAAGACATTAACTAAGAATTATCAGATTACATTTTATTATTTAATATGCAGTCTCACAAACATTAAATTATCTAATATGAGATAAATGTTAGAATGTTTAATCACATGATTTCATTACTGAACTATATTTTAAAAATAAGTTAAAGATCATTCATTAAAACTCTAGGTATGTAACAATTTTAATAATTTTAGCTTCATATATACTCTTGTAGAATACTGTGATTTAAATTCTAAACAACAAAAAGAATTTGTTATTCATAGCCATACACTGGAAATGTGTATGTTTTTGCATATAATCTTATCCAATTAGAAATTTTCCCAAATAATAGAGATCATAAAATAAGTTTACATGAACACATCATTTCCTCTAATTTTAACATTAAGTATTGCTTTGGCCATTTAACCTCAGATTCATCCCATGTTTTATCAGTGAGCAATTTTTCATCCCTATGAAGACAATTTATATTAAGGGTAATACCTAACATTACAAAATCTATGAATCTTCCACCTTACAATGCTTGCCAGAGAGAAAAAAACAAAATCTGCTTTTAAGATTTCTTTACTCAGAGAAAGTTACACTAAACACATGATCTAATAGATTCTTACTCATCTTCAGTTCACAAGTATAAAATGTGACAGTACAATCCTTATGACTGGTAAATATCTACATAGATACGATCATAGACAAGAAGGAATGCTGACCAGAAATCATCTAGCATGAGTCTCCAAATTAATAAAATGTATGACAAGCATTAGCTTTTAAGGCATATACAGTGCTGAAGAAACAACCCTTCGTTGCCTTCTACAAACTCTGCACGTCCTTGTGCTGTCTGGATTGCGTTTTGAAGAACCAGATGCCGAGCTGAGAAAGCTGCCTTTCCAGCAGTAGCATCTGGCTTCCTGGCAGCCGCTGCTTGCCCTTGCGCTGGCTGCAGCGCAGTTGTCTTCAGGCTGTGAAACAGTTAGGATGCTGACGTGATATCTTACTCACTTGGACGCCATCCCTCTTAGCTCTTTTGTGTATCCCACGTGAAGCATTTTTCCCTCCAATTTCTTATTAGTGAAGTTTATTGGGAAAGTGATTGGTATGTGATTTAACAGTCAATATCAAAGTATTCAAGTTGTTTTTCTCTACTTAATACGTAGCATCTAAAGGATGGAACAAATCTAATGAACACTTTAATTATATTTTCTAAAATCTTACTCTCCTGATTGTTGTCCTGTCTATAAAAATATGGGCAGTTTTGACCATGTATGGTTTTCCTTTGTTAAAGTATGATAAGAAAAGCATGATCATAATGATCAGAAAAATAATGAATGTTTATTACAAATAAAGCCTATCCTGTGTAGGATATTTCCATATATCTAGGGTTCTACTAAAGTAATTTAATACTCACAAAATTCTGCCATGTCTATGCTTGACTTAAAAACTGAAAATAAATTTTAAAATGTGTAATATCCAATCAAAAGAATGTTTGGAAGAAAGGACAGTCATTATCAAAAGGAATGCTCTCTCTCATAAATGGCCCTAGGACTGGGATGCTTAAAGATTTTGATATGCCAATTATATCGGTCACAGTTTGATACCAGCATGCCTTTCTCACCTGGTTGCCAACTTTCCTGTGTGCCCAGGGCTTTTGTCTCTGGAGAAATATTGCATTCAGGCTTTTTAGCTGCTCTTCGCCTAATTGGCATGCTCTTCCTTACTGTCACTGTTTACATCATTCTAAAGCCCAGCTCACTTCTGAAAGCAGAGGCAAGGCTTGCTCCCAGAAAGTAGGGAAACCTCTCTGCTCTGCAGGTTTCAGATGGTATGTTAATGTTGATAAATCAACCAGACATTCACTAACCATTTACTGTGTGCCTAGCATTTTCTGAAAACTTTACATACATTCATTCATTTTATCCTCACAACACACTAAGACTTGGACATTACCAGGATTAACATTTTGTAAACAAATAAATCACAGTCCTGTGGTATACGAATATCTGAACAGAAACTTATGTTTAACTTTAATCCACACTGGGACATATCAAGATGTGGGGACAGGTGGGACTCTTAAATGGGGATTAGGCAATGAGTGTTTTGCCCTTCTGAATGGATTAGTGCATTCATGGGCTCATGAATAAGTGGCTTATCTCAATAATGGGTCTATTACAATGTTCAGTTTGACTCTGTCTCTTGAATCTGCCCTGACCATGTCATACCTCTCCCTGTTTTAGGACAATCAGCAAGTCCTCTTTAAGAAGTAGGCCCTCGAACTTGGGCATCTGAGCCTTCAAAGCCAAGAGCTGAATAAACCTGGATCAGCTTTCTATGAATTATCCAGCTATAGCAACAGAAAGCAAAGATGTGAGACATAGATTTGCTACATCACCTCCACTCAGAGCTGACGATGGAGACAGGGACTTACGCCAGACACTCTGTTTTTAAAAATCAGTTTCTCTAACACAGTCTTCGGAAGATTTTTAGATTGTAAAAAATGTACCAAATATGAGCAGAATTTTCACGTGCACTTTCTTTTTCACCAACTCATAATAGTTACATATATGTTCATAGTCACATATATAAACACATAAACATATGTACATGTATGTACACAGATAGATTGAAAGACGTATAAATATATCTGGTGTGGAGAAAGTCCACTTTATTTGGTAAAAGTTGATGTAGCCTCATGGATGCTTTGTTTAACAACATATTAAAGGTTATTATAGCATTTAATATAAAGATTTTGTATGCATATAGAAGTAACTGTTCATAAATATTGCTTCTAGAACACATTTAAATGATATTTCCATAGGTAGAAATAAGTGACAAGAGTTCTGTTAAAATAAAGAGAAATTAAAATAAAGACCACCATGACAATAATAAACTCAATTTAAAAGAAGAAAAATGTTAATGAAAAAGTTCGAGGCAGAAAGTGTGAAAGTGAAAATAATATGTTATAAATATTTGCAATGACTAAAATTTATATGAGACAGGAAATTCAAACTCTACATAGTGATGAGAAATTGAAACCATACACT
The DNA here is from genome assembly GCA_004027165.1 of Ctenomys sociabilis. Taxonomy (NCBI): domain Eukaryota; kingdom Metazoa; phylum Chordata; class Mammalia; order Rodentia; family Ctenomyidae; genus Ctenomys; species Ctenomys sociabilis. Next base: position 17,385 of record PVKA01039119.1, read on the forward strand.
AGAAGTTTTTTCAAAAATAGCTGAGATTTACAAAATGTGTGATGGAGGACAGGCCAAATAGCTCAGCAGATTAAAGCACCTGCTTAGGCACATGCAAGTACAGGCCTGTGATCCCAGACCTGCATTGCCGGCCCTCCGCCCTAGGTGGTGAGACAGTGATTGAAACTGGGCATGGTGGTGCGCACTTGTAAGTTCAGCTCCTGGGATGCTGAAAACAGGTGGCTCACTATGAGTCTGATCTACCCAGTGAGACCCTGTAGACACTATACCAAAATACAAAAAATAAATAAATAAATAAGGTATGGTAGATGTGATGGAGAGAGACCTAGGAGACTCAGCCGAGCTCTCACTATTGCTGCAGATGGGGAGAAGAGCCGACTACGTTCCACCTGGTACATGATCTGCATAATTTGTCACTGTAATTTTGTTTTTGTGTGTGTGTATATTTTAGGGAAGGGCCAACAGGCCTGATGTTCAGGGTTTCATTACTAGATTGGACTCGAAGTGATCCACCTGTGTTCAGTCTCCCAAGGGCTGGGATTACAGGTGTGCACCACCACACTCAGTCTCAATCACTGTCTCAGGGACCACAGGGACGGGGCCGACATGGCAGCCCCGGGATCAAAGGCCCAGCCCCTGAGCCTGCCTGCAGGTGCTTTAATACTCTGAACTATTTGAGTGACCCATCATTACATTACTATGGGAAATAAAAAACCCTAAATTACAACTACTTAAGCAGCCTATGTATAGATACATCCTCAAACAAGCAATAGTACTATGAAATGTATACTTGAAAATCTTAGAAATAAGGAGGATTGAAAGTAAAATTATTCTAAAAGTATTAAAATGCAAACATATAAGTTGTTTAGAAAAACTTAAATTGTAGGGGCTGAAATAATAGCTAAGCAGCCTGCCTGGCAAGTCCAGAACTGAGGTTTGATCCCCAGTACAGCACACCATGCAGCTATGCAGGACACTGAAACTGGGTACGGTGTTTCACGCCTGTAGTCCCGGGCCTGGGGAGGGTGAAACAGGCCCTCCCCAGGCCTGGGACTATACTATGAGTCTATGATGTGTAGTGAAACCCTGTACCAAATAAATAAATGAAAGATTTTTTTAAATTCTAAAAAAGAAAAAGAGAACTTAAATTATAATATACATACATCCTAGTAGATTATGTAATATTTTTCTAGAATGAACTATGATATTCTTAAATTGTGACAAAACTGACATTTTTTTAATGCTACATATTGCAGTTTAAAAAATTCAAAGGCATCAGATATCCTGAAGAAATAAAAATTCTTCAATGTCTATAAGCACAAAATCCTAGCTCTTACAATATGAAGTTCTATTTTACACTTTGGAACTTACTTGGAATTAAGATTAAACTAGAATGAACAATACAAAGGAGTGTGTACTGTCTAGGTCTAGGCAGAGTATTTCTAACTTGGGACATAAGCAAAATTTATCCATATCTGGCTAAAGGCTGAGTACAGAGCAATGTCTTTTCATCTCAGCTTACTTGTTCACTGTAAATGAGATTGAATTAACTAATCAGCACACTCTCCACTGGAATTATTGTGTGTTGGTCTAAGACAGTCAAGTCTCACAGAGGAAAGGTATGTGGCAAACTTTTCCACAGAAGTAGGAACAGATGGGAATCAATGAACAAAATTATTGGTACGAGGAAGTTTTCCCACAAGTGTAGTATGCAATTTGAAGTGCATAATTTAGGAAGAGAAATTTTCAGTTATAAAATGAAATTTTACAGAAAGATATGTTAAAACTTTATTAGGTAGACTAAGAGTATCTACATAATACACATATTTGAACTTACAAACCATAACATTATAAAATTTAGATTTAACTTTAACAATTTTTCAATTCAACAATTTTCTTTGTGGCTAGCTCAGCCCACCCTTGGGGGCAGGGCTGGCATGGTATGTGGTACCTGGGATCAAACTGTGATCATTACATGCTTTCCCACGCAGGCACTTTAGACCACTGAGGTATCTCACTGGCACTTAATTCCACTATTTTTAATGAAAAAACTGTAAAGAGCCAGGTGTGGTGGCACAAGCCTATAATACCAGCACTTGGAAGACAGTAGAATTGTGAGTTTGAGACCAGCCTGAGCTACAAAGTGAGCTTAAGGCCAGCCTGAACTGCATAGTGAGATCCTGTCTCAAAAAGACAAAAAAAAAAAAAAAAAAAAAAAAAAAAAAAAAAAAAAAAAAAAAAAAAAAAAAAAAAAAAAAAAAAAAAAAAAAAAAAAAAAAAAAAAAAAAAAAAAAAAAAAAAAAAAAAAAAAAAAAAAAAAAAAAAAAAAA